>JARJLF010000486.1:0-186530 GCA_029378395.1 Mycena leptocephala | reverse complement strand
CTTTTTCGGATATTGGTCTAAAAATAGACTTTGAACCAAAGTTGTAGAGCTTGACGAGAGCTCTTAGACTTGTCTAAGGTCAATTTTCATGAAACGGCTTCGTTAAGCCGCAAATCACGAAATACTTTCCCAGAGCCGGCAGTTTTCAAAATCTGAACCCTCAGAATAGATCAGAAATTACTTAGAAGGAGGTAGGTCACTACCAGAGAGCTGAATTATGATGAAATGGTGCTGTAGACCATTCCACACATTTTTCTGGGCACAGTGATTTTGGGGTGAATTTCACAGGTCCAAACAAGATTTCACCCTGAAAGGTAGTGAAGAGAGAATTTCACTCCATACTGTGAAAATTTAGATTCACTCCAAATTCCGGTGAAACGTGAATTTCACTATGTTGTACCGTGAAATTCACGTCATCCGTTTTTCATAGTGATTTGCGCTATGCTTACGTTGTTCAGAAGGCGACAAAGCCCGAACCGACTACTAAAGTATATGGCGCCCGCAACTCCTCTATCATAGCGCTTAATCACAACTACAGAACTCATCCACGGCCGAGCTTGCTTTAGCGGCTTCGCTTTTTTCGCCTTCGCTCTCCCCGGCTCGTCTTCTGACAAAATTAGCGTAACAGCCAGAGCCCAACAACCCAAGGCAGAGCTTCCGGGTCGGAACGCATCCTCGCCTAACCCACCTCGATCGAAGGGAACAAGCAAAGGAACAAGCATCTCGGTCGACACCGCACCCTTACCACCCGCTTCATTTCCATTTCTCAAGCCTCAGACTCAGTTCGCATCCACTCCCTCTCTTCCGTTTCCCGCCTGTGCGTCGTCTTGCACACTCCCCTCTGGCTCGCTTCTCACGACTGGACCTACGATCCGTTCTTCGCGCAAACCCCCTACCTCCTTGATCCCGCCAGCGGTTCCTCCGCCATCACGAAAGCTGCTACGCCCGCAATTCCGTCCCCCAATCCGCCCGCACCCGCGCCTGCCCCTGTCGATGCCGCTTCAGTGGGTACGTATAACTTTCGTTTACGTGGTTTAGAACCAAACTTTCTCCAGCCGGATCCGCTCCACCCCAGGCTCTAGAGTGTAGGCACTTGCAACCTCCTGCTCGGTATTCGGGCCTGCTTCCTGAACCCAACACCCGGAGATCCCAACGCGACCGCGTGCACGTGCAGTCTTCTTCGATTCCGGCCGAAAGCTCTTCCTCCAGGATAACACCAACAGACCAGCTGAGAATCCCCGTCTTTGGCAACACGGAGCGAGAAAGCCGTCGGCGTTCCGCCGTTACTGCCGGTGAGCTCCATCAACCCCCTGTGGTTCTGCGAGCTGATTCGATACGCAGAAACCGAACCCTTGTCTGTGTTGCCTGAGAATGCCTTCTTACTGTCGCTTGCGAAGCGATGGAAGGAGCCTCCGCTGTCGTACTACATCATGGTGGCTGAAAACGCTGCTAATCTCTTGCAGCGGCTCGCCGAATGGCCAACAGCGCTAGCTCATCATCCAACATCCGCCGTCCCCAATTACGAAGAGTTTCCCAGCAGCTCCTTCGTCGTCGAAGACCTGCTCGCGATGGACCGGTCCCTGATCCATTACCAGGAACTTTGCGCTCAAGATAGTACACCGACGGACACGGTGTCTGCGGCGCTCGACATGCTTTTCAAGAGCCATCTCATGCAGCCATGTTGCACCGGGCAAAGGATCATTTCCACCTCCAAGATTGTAGCGACCGACAAAGGGATGCTCCGCTGCCGCTTGGACTGGCGCCCATTGTTCAACAGCTGGGCGCCGGGTTTGCTTTCGGGGACTACCGTTGGCAACATACGCCCGAGGAACTGGGCAAAATTTTTCCACCGACGTCCCCGAAAAGTGGCAAGTCCGCCCACGAGCGTGCCCAGTATCTTGACCGCCGGGGAAGGAGCCCTGGGTGGCGTCCGTCCGAACTCCTCCAGGCTGGCTCAGCGACATCCGGGTGGATGGCGGACATCGCGCCATATAGAAAGCAGCCTGCGGAGAACGACGAATATCAGTGAGTGTTCACGTGTTTGTTTCAATCTCAGGAATTCAGGGAATTTGCAGCGACTGGAGCACGCTTCACACGACTGTCTTTGGCACTCGGCAACTCTCCGATGACGATCTCACCGAGTGCTGATGCTGAACCTTTAGGTTTGGCTACCTAGGGGAACATGGATTTCGGCCACTTTTGCTACATGTACAAACAAAGATTTAGTCATGCAAGATTGGTCACACAGAAATAAAATCTAAAGAAAATGGGGCAAGACGTAGAAATAAATCACATTGCCAGGATATATTTTTGAACTTAGTGCCCACCTGAATCCTCGGGTGCAAGCCCATTTCATCCCTGGAACCCAAGATATTCTCTGAGTTCCATTTTATGGTAGTAGTCATTTCTGCTTTGTGTTCGGACCAGTATCCGAGATTAGTCATTTCAGCTTATCGATCGCAGCCTGGAAGTTCGAGTTGGGTTGAGTTGTGCCAGCCTGAGTCAGCATCGACTTTGAATACTGCACCATAGATTCAGCGGGTGCGACCTGTGACCACTTAGATTCACCTTTTGCTAGATTCAACCTGAGGTGGCCATTTTTTATCATTCAATCTTGATTCAACTCCAAATTTCCCTGGTTTTCGTTGAATCCCTGACCAAATTAGGCTACTGGAGCTGCAGAGAGCTGGGAGGAAGAAATTCAAAACTTGCTTCTCCGAGCCTGTATGGCAAATTTCAAGGATAAGTACCCCTTGCCGTTCGCGTTGTTTAGAAAGAAAAAAATTTCAGCTCCAGGAGCCTTGTGCGTGGGTTTGGTGGGAATTCTGCCAATTTCAGGCACTGAACCCTTATGCAACCATCTCAGCCCATTTGAAACATTGATGTCGGCCCAAACTGAATTCGTCAAGGTTCAATTCAGAAGTCGAAGCCTGACTCAAGGGTCCAACCATTTAGTTTTTGTTTGCAGACATGGGCAAATCAAGCGAAAGGGTATATAAACAGTTTCGAACCTTTACATAAAACAGTTTATAAAGGTATGTTGGTGGGCAGGTTCTTTGGGTGCGTCTGGAGGATCAGACCGAGTTATCTGACCATAATAAAGTCGCAGATAAGATCCTAACCCCAAAAACCATTTATTAAACAGCTTTCAAACCGTTTGCACCCACCCACAAACTAAGTCGAATTAAAAATGGTTTTAACCGTTTCAAAATGTTCTCAAAAGGAAATGATGGACCTTAGCCTGAGCAGTGTACAACCCACAAAAGAACTCTTCCAAATAATATATTCAAGAGCAAAGCCGTTTGAGAATGGAATAAGCTCCCCCTCCTCTGTAGACAGGCACCGGCATACAAAACATATTTGTATTAGAGAACGGTTGTTAGTATTCCACTTCATGTAAAACACATTATGTTGTGCTCATCCAACCTAATTATTTTAAGCTCTTCCAATTGTTGAACCTAAAGTTGGTATAAGTAGTGGGGTTTTGTGAAATCATAGACCACCCTTGACCTAAAGGTTCAGCACCCGCCTCGAAGAGGCCCAATCCCATGTCATGAAGTGGGAAGTAGACTTGTTGGTGTTGCCGTAGAGGAGTTAGACTCGAATTTGACATTGAAATTGATGATCGAGTTATGTAACGTGAAGAGTATTTTAGAGGATAGTAGGCCCGGTGTGACGCATGCCACGCTGAGGTTGTCTATCCAGAATACTTGAGTATGGATAGTAGCGTCCCGGGGACACTTGAGCATGACACAGAATGTTTATTACAGCCATTGGTAGTACCGAGGGCGCGGTCGAAAAAATTACCGGTTTGGGATGCTTTCAAAGAATTACCTGTAACTCAGTCAGTTCCTCATGGATTTGGATAAAACCATGCTAGATAATTCGGGCTAACTCATATGGAATTAGTGATAGAAAGGATCTTGTGAAAACATCTCATATTGGATGATCTGGCTTTTTGAGGCTTTTTGGGGATGAATCTGATCTGGCATGCCCAATGCATGTCCTACTGGTCTGTATTTTGGCTAGGGAAGACTTTTAACATTCTCAAACATGTCATAGAGTCAAAAGTACATAACATCTTGTGTTTGATCAAATCTCCGCAATATTTCAGATCCGGCTGGGTTGCCTGTTATCCCGACCGGACTGCCGTGCCGCAGAAAGTGAGCCGTTTTGACTCCTCGTCATTTCGAGCAGCGATCCGCGCGAAGCCAAAGTCCGTAAGCTTCAGCCGCCCATTGGATGTAACAAGGAGATTTTCTCCTTTAAGATCCCGATGGATACACTTGCGGGCATGGAGATATGCGAGAGCGCGTGCAATGTCGGTAGCAAAGGAGAGGCGAAGGCGCCAAGGAAATGGCTTGGATTTGTTGTGGATATGTGGTTGAAAAGATATTGGTGATTGGAACACTTTTTTTTTGGAGCGCAGCCATTTTCAAAAGTTTGTACGGACGCTGATGCTCAATTTTTGCTTGCCTCGGTTTGCTGCGGCGTTTCCACTCAACGATGTCATTGACTTCAACACTGGCTCCATTTCGTATGTATGGAATTGAAACGACGGAGGCCGTGAGTCGTGAGAGGTAAGTAGTGGGGTGGAATTGGACGGTGCGGGTGGTTACAGCAGAATTGCGTGGTGACTACAGTGCTCCTAGGGAGGGTAGCCTTATTATATAATCATCGGAGTTTGAATTAGTTCCCACGGCCTTTGGGCACTGACCGCCATTGCTCTGCTGCTTCCTGAACGTTCACCGGCCTCCGCTCACCTCTCAAACGTTGGATGCCACACAAGTATCGATGGCAGGACCTCCCAGGCCAGCGCACCATCACCAAAATCGTGAAGAAGGAGATCCCAGAGTGGAAAGACTGCTTGCATCTGGCGCAGCATAAGCTCATTGTACGCATCCTGGACGGCGAAGATATCTTCTGTTGTATGGCCACCGGCTCTGGAAATTCGGCCATCTTTGCTGTTCCGATTATCATCCTCGGAGAAATGGTACGCAACCCACACTTATATCCAGACCTTCCGGTTCGTGCGCTGCCGGTGGGAATGGTCAGCACACCTACGAAAGGGCTTGCTGCGAACATAGTATGGAATAATATCTTCCAATATGCGTATCCCAATGCCCTCTAGGTCCTCGAGCTCAAGAAACTGGGTGTTCCGGCGTTCGCATACTGCCACGATACCGTCACCGAAGCGCGCAAGACTGGCCGCAATCTCGTCGCCGAAATCAAAGAGTGCAAAACATGGAGCGTCATCTGTATCGACCCAGAGCACCTTCGGGAGAAGCTTTGGCGGGAAATTACGGCTTCGGATGTCTTTCGGGCTAATCCGAGGAATCCAGATACCTCTGCGCGCGGAATTATTTTTGTACAGCCGAGCGCCGTTCTTTCTGCGCAAAAACAAATAGCTTGGGTTCGTTTCATCATATCCTCGTACCCATTTAACTGACGTGCCCAGGCCCAGGCGTTGCCGATCCACCACTAGATGCACGCACCGCGACCGCCAAGGGGACACAGAAAAAAAGTAGGCCAAGCCCATGGAGCACTCGAAGGCACTTGTTCTAGTGGAAAAGCGGTGCCTCAATGCAGTCTTAAATCGCATATATGAAAATCCCCCGCTCGAGAAAACCACTCTCGATTTCATCAAGGCTAAACGCAAGGGGAACCCGCTGAAGAAATTTGCTACACCGGGTCGAAAAATTGAAATAAGGGCTCGGAGACAAAGTGTGGTAACAGATTTCGTTCACACACGTACCATGGGATGTGGACGCTGTTCTCGGATAATTAACACTCCATTCTTTATCTCTGGAGCAGCCATATACTCTGCAAGGAATGTAAGAGGAGGCTGACGTTTGCGGTATTTCCGCTCCAGGCGATGGAGGCTGAAATTGCCCATTTCATGCCGGGTTATGACATGTCCATTTCCGCGCCCGTTGCTTTTGGCTCGGAGTTGGACATGGTCCTTAGGATCGTCAGGATCATCTTGAGTTCCTTTACCAACTTGTTTCCTTGCTTCCACCGCCGTCACTCTGGCGGCCCAAGTCGATAAGAAAGGACGTGCATGATGTATATCGGCAAGGGGACCATCGGTCGAGAAAATCGTGTCCTGCTCGTGGACGTGGGAAGAGTTTATGGAAGGGAAAGAATTTCTATGCTTGTATATAAGCGGGAAGATGTGGGACATGCGGATAATCGTGTGTCCCTGAAGAAACCGGATTACTCTCGCCACGGACTCGATTATGGAATAGAATCGCAAAAAAATCGCCGAGGGACTCGAAGGGTTCAAGATTCTTCAGGAGCTCATCCATGGCAGCAAATTTTTTTCTGTGCTTCAGCGGCTGCTCTGTCATCTGCATTTGTCGGGGCTCTGGTGACCGCGGCTGTGTGTGAGGGAATGAATCTGTGACGGGCTGAGAGGGAAGCAGATCAGGAACAAAATCGCCTGCCACTCTATAGGCAGAAGCGTCGGGATGAAAGGAAGTGGTAGAGGCCGATTTTGGCCCTTTCAATGGGACCTGACAGGCTTTAGGGGTGCTTTCTTGTCCTGAATCATTAGATGGAGGATTCATACGTGTACAAAGTCCGTTGGAAGGGGCGACGGCGCCATATACTTCCACAACAACGACGCAGGCCCGACTGAGCAATTCGTGGACGGCCAGCTCGCCGTGGGCGCCGTGACCCGTGACCGAGACCAGGGGTGCGTGACGCGTGACCGCCGAATTGAATGAAATTGTACAGTATTGAAAAAATTGGCAGATGGTCCGCTGCGCTGCAAATCCATAATGTCGACGAGATTCTTGTATGTCCCCTCGAGACGAGCCTGGTTAAATTCAGGTGCTGGAACATAATGCCCCGTCTGCCAAGCAAGCAGCGCGGCGCAGAGCTAAACATAACACATCAGTACCGCGGAACCGCATTAGAAAGACACATACACATATCGCGCCCAATATCCTATGCACACGACCGAAACCCTGGATGGTCTCGAGGACGCCAGGACACGCTTCCATCAGAACAAGAGTATCTTCGTTGATCTCGGCGTTCGTGAAGAGTTCAAACTTCCGAAACTGCATTCAATGGAACACCATGTTCCCAATATCAAGATGTTCGGCACCTCCGACAATTATAATACGGAGTACACCCAACGGCTGCACATTGATCTCGCCAAAGATGCCCACCGCTCAACGAATCGCAAAGACGAATTCTCGCAGATGACCCTATGGTTGGAACCCAAGGAGAAGATTGTTCGACACGATCAGTTTATTGTTTGGAAGCTCGCCGGTTCTCCCAGCCCACCAATTATCGAAAACCTCCATCCCGGCATCATTTACGAGCGCAAACTCACCATGCCAAAGCATCCTACGCACAAGGCCATGAAGTTCGCGGCACTGGATATTATCACGGTCTTGGACCGCACCCCATCCTCCAAACTACAGCGTGCCGCTACATCTTCGGATCTGCCTTACTGTGAGAATTAGGCCCAGGCCGGCCAATCGACCCAGGGGTCCTCAGTAAGTCGTAGGGGTCAAGATATGTTATTAACCCACACTATACATTCCCTGAACACAGCCGCCCCACCTTCAACCTGTAAGTTCTCATTCAATCGCTTATTAACAAATGGCCGTTCAAGAGCTGATACAAGGCTACACGACTTTAATTTTGAGTTCAGCTACAGTTCCCGAATGAAGCCGCCGCCATGGTGTGCCAGGTGCTTCTGGCTGTTCTTCTCCGTTTTTCCCGGCACCCTATCCCCTCGAACTCCGGTGTCAGAACCAAACCCAGTGTTCTCATCCAATCGCTGGCTTGTCGATGTCGTTGAACCTCTTTCTTACCAGTTGTAGCTCTGAATCAACTCCTCGGGCTAATTATTGGTTGAAATGAAATGGACTCACCTGATTCGCCGTAAGCCCAACGTCTTCAACTTCCTTGAAAAACTTGCAACCACGAAAATGTGTCCGGAGCATCAGTACTGGTATAAATCTATATGAAGTTTGCTCAAGCAAACTGCGTCTCAATGCAAATCACGACTCAAATCGTGTTCTGATTAAACCGAGCTACAGGAGACCGCGCACAGCGCCGTTCGACCTACAGACAGGTGTTTAATCAGGAGCCGTTGAAACCGCGGTTCAAACGGGGCGATGGTTTGAACAGAGAGCTGTTTAATCAGGGTTCACGAAATCCGGTGTAAAAAGGTGCCAATAGTACGGATCGAACTTGCATCTTCTGTCAATTACACGTCTTGTCAGCATATAAAATTTTCATTCATCTACTGAGAGAATCATCTGAGACATTAGGCTCCATTCGGCAACCGTTACTTCACGACACTTCCGAAGTTTTCCCTGCCAAATTTAAATGCCATCAGGCAAATATAAAGTAAGTTTAGGATGTACAAGGGAGTGGTCGGCCGCTTTGCGGCTTCCCATCCCTTTTTGTGCGTTTAACAAAGTCATTGGGGACGGCGGGGATGTCGTATTCGGACTCGCCTCGAGAAGATGACGACGACTGGCGGCGATGGCTATAGAGGGAGGGCGGCAGAGTTGTGTCGTAGTCGAAGGGTTTTCTCTCGGGATCGGGGGACTGGAACGGCGGATGGACAACCGTCCGTTGAGGTCTTCTTTTTTGCCACACAAAACCGTCGCTTTCCGTGCATATGATTCTGGCCGCTACACAAATTCCACAATTTCTGTTAGATTTCAGAATGCCACAAGTATGGCTGTCCAAATGCACTTTTATTCCACCCAATAAACTTTCTGATCTCCACCCCAAAAACACGGCATTTGTGGCCCCCTGCGCTAAAAACAGAAAGTTGGTCCCCGCCAAAAAAAAAACTTGAGGTCGTGCGCAAAAAAGAATTCAAGTTGAACACCGCGCGAAACAATTCAACACGCGCGTTAAGCGAAGGGCAACCATTGAATTCGAAGTAAGCACGGTAGGTGGAATATCTGGGGCCAGGAGAAAATGCCGCGCGTTGCCGCGGCACTGCCGCGGCGGTGGCTGTACTCCTTACTTATGTTTAACTGAGGACTAATCATCATGTTTGGAGGGGATAAAGAGTTCCAAATGCTCTGGTATGCATATAAAAGCTTCGATAGACAACAGTAACACTCTCAAACATGAGTTTCACCAAGTTATCAAGTCCAATTCAATCGTGAGTGCGTCAGATCTTGTTTCCAAGTGGCTGAATTCATCTGGGGTGTCAAGCGATATTGTAAAGGTGTATCTGACGCAAATTCATGCCGATTTTATTGGTGAATTTGCACGTCAACAGCGCGGCACTGGCACAGCAGTCCCTCCTCAATGCGCGGCACACCTCACTCTCCCTCGGACGACGTGCACCGCGGGCCCTTAATTGTGGCACTGGTCGAGCTGGACCTTTCTCCCGAACTCAATTTGTACGGGTGTTGACCTGTTCCGCTTACAAATTTGCTCTTTATGGCAATTTAATTACCATAAAAGGCTTGAAACAGGCGTAACGCACGAAAAACCTTTCATGGTACAGCATATATCATCTCACAGACGCCGAAGGTCCGCCGTACCGGTCTCCTTCATAGGCCGGTGCACTATATATCAATACGAATCTCCCATTATCTGTAAAAACTAGTGTCTAAATGCCTGCTACCGTCGATGCATCCCTATTGGGCGTCCCATACCACTATTCGGAGGGTCCATATGATATCCGCGGGGCAATTGGCAAGGGCACATATGGGACAGTTTTTACTGCAGTTCATAAACCCACTGGCCGGCCAGTCGCCATCAAAAAGATGATTCCGTTTGGCCACCCTCTTCTGTGTTTGAGGGCTCTCCGAGAACTGAAGCTCCTGAAGCTTTTTGCTTCCACACATGAAAATGTAAGGACACCTTGTATCCATGTGTACTTGGACCCAATGACTGTTCCAGATCGTGTCCATATTGGATGTTCTGAAGCCTTCATCCTTTGACTCTTTCACAGAGTTATATGGTGGGAATATGCTTTCATTGGTAAAACGGGACTGACCGCTTTATATTGCAGTGGTTCAAGAATTGATGGCCATTGATTTGCATAATATAATTCGGACACAAAGCCTTACAGATGAACATTGTCAAGTATGAGCTAATCTTCATTCCTACGGTGTTTGAGGCTCATGGCAGAGCTAGTATTTTATCTACCAAACAATTCGAGCGCTGAAGTTCATGCACAGCGCAGGGATTGTTCACCGAGATTTGAAACCATCCAATCTACTGGTAAATGCCAACTGCGACCTGAAGGTCTGCGATTTCGGACTGGCTCGGAGTGTTCACATAGTGGCAGCGCCGGACGGTGATTGTATGACGGAATATGTGGCGACTCGATGGTATCGCGCACCCGAGATTATGCTATCCTTCCGGAACTACACCACGGTTAGCAACTCGCTGACATTCGACATGAATTGGGATTTATTTCTAGATATATTGACAGGCTATCGATCTTTGGTCTGTGGGGTGTATCTTAGCCGAGCTTTTCCTTAGGCAGCCATTGTTTCCCGGAAAACACTACGTCGAACAACTGCACATGATTCTGGCAGTGTTGGGTGCGACAAATTAAATTTCACGAGTAATTGAAGCCAATGATGGATTATGATACAGGGACTCCCTCCCAAGAGCAATTATCCTCCATAACTTCGAAGTCTTCCCGGAAACTCCTTCGCGCACTTCCTCTTTGGATGCCAATTCCACTGCGATCAATCTTCGCTGTAAACGATTGCGCTATCGATCTTTTGGAAAAATTATTGTACGACTCTCAGCTCTTGCCTCCACCAGAATCTGAGGGCAATTAGACATTTGAACCAAATAAACGGCTCAGTGCGAGCCAGGCTATAGCCCACCGATATCTGGATGTATATGTAATGACCCCTTCACATAATTGGTTCTCTCTAAATAACATCCCTCAGCGTGACCCAGACGACGAGCCGGATTGTCCTCCCCCTGAGGCCTCATATTTAGAGTTTGATCTGGATGGTAAAACCATGTTCCTCGAAATTTATCTGACGTACTAACGCCATACCAGCAACTCACGAAGAGGCAGACTTGAAGGGTATTAAACGATGCAGCTACCTTTATTTCAGCGGACTGATAATTTTTTAGAACTACTGTATAAAGAGGTTGTGTCTTTTGTCCCGGCAGCATAAAGGGGGAAGTGCGGAGGTGATCTTGGGGGAGTAGGCTGCAACACCATCCGCCCGGATGGCCACCTCCCCACTCGCAGTTCGCTAAACTCATATAGTATTATTTATACTTGTTAACAATGAGCCTGGGCCGGGTCGATACCCGAAAGGGTGTTGATGTCTTTGCATAGGGCGCATTGCGGTTCAAAATTACGGATAAATTGATGAATGTCGTATCCGGGACATGGCATTTATGACCCGCGATTCTGAATGCATCGCGATTATGGCGCAAACAGTGATCGCCGCGGTGGAGATGGAGAACTCGGCCCCACACTTGGGACTGCGGAGGGGGACCGCGGAGCGGTCCCCCGAGCGCTTGTTAATAATAGAAAATGTAGACACAAGGAAGCTCCGTACGTGGAAAGCGCAACTGCATCTTGTTGTCCACGACTCGGACCTTGAAATGTCTGCCGAGGATCGTAACCTCACGGCATAGGGGCGTCACACTTAGCATTCTTTTGTGCCGTTTGCTCAGTGTGAACCTCCCTCATGCTCTCTTCACCAATTCACTTGCTCCTGGGCTCAAAAAAATCCTACAGTCGAGCTCGACGTCGCGACTACATAAAACCCGTGAAAACCCGTGTCCATCCCTAACCACATGCGTGTAAGGCATGGGTTCTGGCTGCACGGGGAATGCAAAGTAAATTGATCAAAAAACACTGTCTTGCTCAGAATTCAAAGGGCTATCCAATGCGAGGGCCGGATCCAAAATCCGGTTTGAACCTGGGTGCAGAGCGCTTAATCAATGTTTGCAATGGTTCTGGCTGCACGGGGAATGCAAAGTAAATTGATCAAAAAACACTGTCTTGCTCAGAATTCACAGGGCTATCCAATGGCCCTATGATGTAATTCCAGAGCTCTTCATCCTCGAATTTCGACTGAGCCTTGAACGACCAGGTATCCCAGTTTTTTCCGTCTAGCAAATTGAAGGGGTAGCGCGTAGAAACGCTTTGGGTGTCCATAACCTGTTGTAGGTCAGGAGTTCAGAGTCTCGCTAGACCGTTCTCTTCCGACTATCTTATATTAGGATATAATACTATGCACCTAGACCGTTCTCTTCAGACTGAAGAGAACGGCCTTCGGCATCTACAATATGCATAACCCTCACGAACCAAACACTGCGTCGTACGCGTGTCCCCATCGGGACACGACGCGACTGGACGCGAGGTATAAACTACAACATGCCGAACCTCTTTAGCAGGAACCATGCTCTGTTCCAGCTAATCTTTTGCGAGACAGACCTTCTCCAGCCTTTGTACTCGGGCTTACCAAAAGTAACCGGAATATGTGTTCCTCGACAAGATATGGCAACCATTGGCAGATTCTTGGTCTAGAATTTGGAGAGAAACATAACTTGACATATGCAACCAAGAAACGGCATCTACTGCACCTCTGTTGTTGTGAAAATCTGGATCTGAATCATTTTTTGATCAAGGCCCTGATTTATGCTCTCTTTTCATTCATTCTTGGGGCCATTCAAGATTGCTGTACACTCCCAGGATTTTTTGTGGATATGTCTATAGATCTAGAGCTAGTTATCAGATTTTAATATATCCAGAAATACCATGAAGACAATCACAAGGTGGGAAATATCCTCAATTTTCGATCAATTTTAAAATTTAATAATGCAATTGGTATGAGATGTTGCACCTCAGGTTCAAGTGTGCTAATACATGACAAACCTATCATAGATAGGCAATCTGACCACAAAAATGTAAAATATTGGGGTTAGAAGCCCTTAAAACCGAATTTCCGGTTACTTTTGGTAAGCCCGAGTAAAGGCTGCAATTTTTAGACAGTTGGCATATGCAGCGCGGAATCCTCGTTGTCGCTGTCTTCATCAATCTCCATCACCTCTGATCCTCTCTCAGCACGCCTGATTGGAGATACTACGTCCACATAACGGGCATATACTAGTAGAGACATGACTGTGTTCAAATAACCTTGAACACATCAAAAAATGGCAGATTACACTGTCCAAACAGTTTATTTCCCGGGAATCTGCCAGTCCCGCAATGCATAAATCCTGCCCAAAGCCTATGCATTATGCGTTATGCGGTTTTTGCATAAATCTCCGCCTACCGAGCCAAAACCTATGCATCATGGAATACCTTATGCATTATGAGCCCCTCGACTGTACACCCTTTCTGATTCACTTTCAGCCCGGGCAGAAATGATCCCTTTGCATCATTGTCTGCCGGGGTTTTTTTGCGGTGTGAGTAGAGACCCTGAAAGTGGTCATAGTCAGCACCGGCGCCGGGTTGCGGTCGGATGGTCAACTTGCAATATACTTATATAACAGCATAAGTATCCGCCTCTTCATGAAGTCACCCCTTTCCCCCAAACTGCTGGACAGATCACCTACAATGACCAAAGGTGCCTCATACCTTTGGCTTGAAACTTGTTCTCATCGTGTACATTCTAAGTGGATAAGTGGTTAGAGTGCGCCGGAAAAACTAACCGGCGCCTGAAGTGTTACGGTGGGTAATTTCGGCTGATATGTAAGCGTCAATCCGTGATGCTTCCCATCTACAGGCGCGGGATGTACTGCCCTCTGTACTTCGACGTTTCCGCGGGTGTGTGAGAGGGCGGCAGGGAAGAACAGGCGATATCATCTGCACTGTTGGATCGTGTCCGGTGGATCCTTGCTCAGTCTGATTGACACTTCTGACCCGGACTCTGTGGGGCTGCAAGCTTATACCCTCGCACTTGCTATAGTCCAGCGGTCTTTCAAAAGAATTCTAGAAGATGCAAGTAGCCCAGCTAGATCAATGATGACCACAGGCTCATCTCAGGACATTCGCGCCAGCTCGCAACATTTTACAGCACCACACGGCCACCAGACGAGTATGTACAAGCGCAGACAGTTGTCAAAGACTTTTCGCCGTGCGAGAACTGCATTAAGACTGGAAATGAAGTGAAACCAGAGGGCTTCCCTAATGCAGGTGTGATCTTGAAACTAGGCGTAGTTAGATTCTCCCTCACCAATTATTGGTACCAGCGCAGGATACATTATCCCGCAACGCAATATCCGGATCATTTCCGCCACATAAATCGTTCAATACGAAAGTGGGGTCGGAAGAGCCTTCAATTCCTCCTGTTCAGAAGACCTGCCCCATCGAGGACATTCCTCGAGAGTCGCGAAGTGAGCGCAGCAAACAAGGAAGCGGTGCGTTGGGGTGCCGCATCAAGCAGTTCGATTGGAATTCACAACCCCCCTGTAACCAAGCTGAGGCAGACGCAAGAGCAGCAGGCGAGGGCGGCAGCCCAGAGCAAAATTCCAACACTGTGATTAGGGACCCGAGTTGGGCATCGGAGTATGCAGAGGATATCTTCAAATATATGGGGTCCGTCGAGGTATGGTCGCTGAACGGTTCAGAGCACTCTCTGAGTTTAAATCCAGGAGAAGATACTGCCGAAGGCGAATTACATGACTCACCAAACCGAACTCACATGGGGAAAGCGGCAAGTTCTGGTTGACTGGCTGGTAGATGTCCATTCCCGGTATCACATGCTTCCGGAGACGCTTTGGATCACCGTCAACATCATGGACCGCTTCCTAGCATCCCACTTGCCAATCAACTCGACCAAGTTGCAACTTGTAGGCGTCACAGCCATGTTTATTGCCGCCAAATACGAAGAGGGAAGCGCCCGTTCAGTAGAAGAACTTGTTTACATGGCGGGGAATGCATACAATAAGCGAGAGATACTGAGGGCAGAAAAAACTATTTTGCAGACACTGGAGTTCAGGATATCGCACTACTGCTCACCATATAGTTGGATAAGTAAAATCAGTGAGGCGGGCAGTGATGCCGTGCAGACGGCGCTGGGAAAATTCTTGACAGAGGTGACGCTCTTGGATTATCGCTTCACAGGGTTTAAACCGAGTCTTGTTGCCGCGGTTGGAGTATTCTCCGCGCGAAGAATGCTGGGTAGAGCCTGGGTGAGTGCCTACATATAGTAATCCAAAGAAATCTGGTTTTACAGCGACTCCTTGGTTCTCAGACCTCGGCCTTTGAATACAGCTCTGGTTACACGGAGGAACAACTAACGGAGGGCCGTGGGTTTCTATTGGAGAAGCTTGCAGGGTTGAACTTATCGCAATTTCGGGAGGAGTTCCTGACCGGTACGGGAGCTGCTTTTGCGATCAACTGGGCGGTGGCTGCCGCAAACACGCACAGTCAACTAGAAAGTGTGGGCATTGATAATCAGCTCAAGTGTTGTCGACTACGTAGTTGTCCTCGCCCTTGACGTGGAGAACGCGGACGTCCACGTTGGATGCAATGAAGTCGTTGACGGCCGTGCGCAGGAGGAGTATGATGTAGTTTGGCGTGGCATATAGGGAACTGAAAATGTATACGGTGTTCTGGAGCGGGCTGCTGTGCATGCAATAAAAGCAATGCATGCCAGGTACTGTGAATCAAAGAGTTGTCAGAATATCACTTTACTCTTCAACATAGACCTGAGGCACTGGAATACAAAAGGGACCTCGGGATTCCCGTGATTCGGTATGTCATCTTATTATCCTTGTTTAATCTTCGCTCAGTACATTGATGAGGACAATCTCAACGAACAGTGGGTGCGACTCGACCGCCAAGATTTCCTGGATGAGCTTATCCGATGGGATGGCCGCGGCGAGTACATGGAACAACGGGTCTGTGCAGGACATGGCTGCGAGACTTCCAATCCTTGCTTCCGCTTACCGATTGCCTTTATGCTTGCTTGTACTGCGCAAAGTGTGTGGCCGAGTTCATCAACGTGTCCCGCTGCATCGCATTGAGGTATAAATGTGATACATGCGCGACTTCACCGATTTATAACATATCCAACAGATGTGGAATGGGAAGTTCTTTGAACGTCGTACTTTGGCATGCGCATCCAGCTGGGTCATCTGCTGAGAGAGGGATGTTCAAACCCTGCTCCAATGGCGAGTGACGATTTCGTTGTTGTGGGCTCTCACACAATTGATGAAGTCAGCCTCGACTACTGCAACTGTACTCGGGCCAAGCTGCGCACGATTCAGCTACTCCGTATGGGCTGGTATCCCGCAACAGGGACAAATCCACGCTCCGCCGCGACGCTTGCGGGTCTCCGTCGATTCGACCTCATGTGCTTAGAGTCAAAGTGCTTCGCATATGAATTTTATAATAGCCTTGCACGAGAGACCGACAATACGGGCCTCAAGCCATCACGGGTGAGTCGTCGATTCAAGATGGATAGTTCCCAATCTCATATATATTCGAAGGATCATTATGAAGAGTTCATGAGGATGACTCGCCAATGGCAGAACCTCCGCTTGCTGAAACGGGCAGGACGTGGTCATGACCCCGCTGACGATCGTATCGGATCAACGAAGTCGGGTGAATGTGCTCTTCTGTGCCCTGCATGCCCGCAGCCTGGCAAGAACCTCACAGAGGGCTGGGAACGGGTTCCTTTCGACAAAGGGTGCATATTCTGTCCTATTTTTCTAGCGGGAACTGAGGGTATGCCGACTAGATAAACGCCGTGCTCAAACCCTCTCGAACGCCGCCAAAACCTTGTCGATCCGTCAAGAACTGGACGAGAAACGAGCCTGGCAAACAGCCGGATCAAACTGTTCTTTGTCTTCTATTTTTGGCTAGTGCCATTAGATATGCAAAGCGCTGTAAAAACGGAGGAATTAATGGGCACATTAGAATTCAAAAAAGGTGCACAACAAAATACAAACGTCAAAACACGAATTGACGGAATCGAACCAACGGATCGATGAAAACCGGTTTTGAGCCAGCATATCCCGAAATAGGCGAGCGTATAGGAAAGGTCACGTGGAGATTCATGGTGATATATCCCAAGATGGTCGCCAAGGGTAAGGACCGCAAACAGGCCAGCAATTGACGGAAGTAAGAAGAGGACAGTAATCTGTGCTTTATAATCAAACTTGCATCAAATCCAATGCCACGATCCTAGTTCAATCGCCTTTTGAGGCCATCCTGCTGAGGTGGTAGCCAGCGAAATTCCACACAGAATGGTCTCCTCAGATTCCTTTGTTGTTGCCCCGGCCATGTAAATTGTTTAAGCAAACAGTGGCAAGCATCGGGGCATCGGGGCTGTCCCTTGTGCTTTGTAATCAAATTTGCATTAAATCCAATGCAACGATCCCAGTTCAATCGCCTTTTTTGAGGCCACCTTGCTGAGGTGGTAGCCACCCGACGATTTGATTTTCGCCGGTGTCTTCTTCCCAGTGACTGGGCGCGCGCATCAAGGGAACGAATCAAGAGAGAGAACAAGTTACGCGAATAATAGATACGTCCCTGGGGTGCTTCTCGCTGACATCGTAACTCGTGAGAGCCGCGGAGAGGGCCATGTGCGTTTCGGGGTCGAGACATTCATGGTAGATACACTGGAAATGGCGCGGATATTCTAAATATTTCGAGAGAGATAGGGGGAACGCACGTTAAGGAGGGTAAGAAAGAGGAAATTCGTGTTGTTAGCGCAGAGAGTTCCAATGCGCTGGACACTGTATTCGAAGCAGATGGCACGCAAACCGCGGTTACCGAAGGAGATAGTGTCCAGGAGCTTAGAACGTGCGAGTATATCGCGAATTCTTGAATGGAGCACATTTAATATCTTTGGGTGAGATATGGTCCGAGTTGGGGCCCTAAAGCACACAAAAGAAATGAAAAGGACGATTTTGATGGAATTTTCCCACATGCCAAAACGCCTGCCAAAACTGATTCATCGGAAGGTTCACATCTCCCACAACTGAAGTCTAAAATACCTGAAAATATTCAAGGGCAAAGAAAAGACATATATCTGCTTGAGTCCTCGTGCCGAGAGCATTATGGCTTGGGTATGAAAAGTTATCACCCGCGATCACAGCCGTGGACAAATCGGGGGCTAAAATAGTCCCTCTGTTTCAATCTCTTCATTGCTGCCGCCGAAATTTTCCAGAGTTCCCGCGAGCGGCACACAAATTCAAGCCAATCGTCATTATCTCTCTGCCGACATGCAAATGTTGAGACGTACAGCGACGAGTACCGATTTGTACTTTAGATGCAATAGATATTGAAGTATTTATGTTCAAGACACTCTTTGAACGGTAATACCTGACAAGTGGGATGCAACCCAAAAAGAGAAAGGGAAAAGGAAATTAGAGCGCTTTTAAGGCCTGTCTGTAAACATGGTTTATAAACAGCTGTTTATAAACGGTTTGTATAAACGGTTTTTATATGGTCGAGCCAGAACCCCCGTGTTTAATTGAAGTGGTTCGGCCTTTGGGGAGGCCAACTTGACTCGAATTTGACTAGAAATCGGTCGAGAGCCCGACATGATATTTTGCACTGAGTACCTTATCACCTCCGCATGGGAATCTGACGTGGAATAATTTGAATCGGGACTGCATTACCTGTGCCTGGGGGCCACGATTCCATCGTTTGTCATTGTTCTTTGTTTGAGGACACGAACAAGACGGTACATTAAACAGAGCCAAGAAAATTACGAATAAGTCTTCTGACATTCCATCAAACTGTTCACCCGACGACGCATTGGGAGACGTTGAACAGAATCGAATGAAATATTCCTGAGACAATTTTTTGTGGGGGATTTTCGCATTCACGATATAATATTCATATGAGGGTTGTACTGTTTGCTGACGTTTCCCGACACATCGTCACTCCAGGGCATGATCCGTAGAATGAAGACCGTTTTCCCTGTGCAATTTTTCTTACTGGATTTTGATGATGCTTCGACCAACTTGGCCCATTTTGGCGGTGGTTAGGAGCAGTCCAGACCCATCGTAAATACATTCTCACCCGCAAAATTCAAGCTGGCTCCCTGTGCGATTAAATCGAGTATGTTAAATCTCAAATCTGTTGTTCAACAAATCGAGGTACGAGATCAAATTTTTGAAGCGTCTGTCTACGAGAGACTAAATCTGTTGCAGGTATCCGAACGACTGCATTTGTCTGGATTACGAATTTATTTGACTGCGAGAGAACATGTTATATACATTGAAAAAAGATGAGCCAGCACACTCACGACTAGAAGCTCCCTTGCAGTGGCGAGCCAGTTGCCGGGCTGCACGACGCGGAGTGGTGGGATCGTCAGGAAGATATACCGTAGCCGTCCTCGGAGGCTAAAACCGGAGTTTGTTCTGTGCGTGAAAGGACAGAGGACTTCGGACCGAAACAGCCCGAATACCACATTGAGCACTTCATCAATCAATTACTATAACCTCGCACCCAGTGTGTCCATCTACCTCTGATCTGGTGTCAAAATACGGCGCTGGGACCCTCAAGGGTACGGAGGACGGACCGATGTCAGCGGTTGCTTACATTGCCAAACGTGTGACTGTATTGCCCGCAATGCAATCCATTACATTTTCAACCGCGTGACTCTATTGCCCTCACTGCAATCCATTTCAGGTATGGTGCACATCGGCTAAACACCACCAAACTGAAACGATCAATGATGCCATCAGTGATGTCTCAAATCGAGCCGGCAGAAATTTTCAAATAATTTACTGCCTTTTCTGCAGCTCCTCACCTCTGTGTGGGTCACAGCACATGCTCTCAGGGGACAGAAGCTGAATGGCCGCCAAACTGGAAGCATTGAGACAGTTTTTGAATAATGGGTGGGTGGGATAGGGGCTGCTTCGTAAGTACACGTGACTGATCGATTGATGCAATCAGTGATGTCTCAAATTGCCTTTGAGAAAAAAATATTTATTGTCAGTTTTGATCCAATGGACAATCCCTCTTGGGGGTATCTAATTGGGGTGTTTTTGCCAGAGGATCAGAAGTAGGGAGGTTTTCCCCAGGCGCAATAGGATTTGTTCGTGTTTGGTGGTGTTTAGCCGATGTGCACCATAGAACAACGTACACCTGGCTGCATCTACATAGGGTGGGAACGCAGTAATTCCCATTGAGCAGGCATTCGATCATCTTCGCAGTTAAATTGCAGGTTACCAAGGTTACCATGCTTCCTGGGCCGCGAATATTTAAAACGTTCACTGTGCGCACGTCCACCCCCTTGCCTCCGGAATCTAGTACGTATGTCACGTGATTTGTATCTTTTTGCGAGTCCATGCAGAAGTGGAATGGATGTGAATTTTATAATCGAATCCGGACACTCTTTTGTGAATATGTCTGCCATGGCAGCCAGAGAAAAATTAACCCCCGGCGAAGCGAGAACGTGAAGATTCTTGTGGACGCCTATTTGCGCGGAATAGACAAGGGATGGGATCAAAATTTAACCGAAACGATTCCATATTTATTCATGATTTTTGGGTGACGTATGGGGGTACGGCCAAATTCTTGGACTCTCAACTCACTACTTGTTATCCACGAAAGTAACCGGAAATGGATTTATTTTGTCAGACCCTGTGCACCAAATTCAACAACCCACTACCGCCAGATACCCAAGGATACTAACTATTGACCACATAACTTCTCTGGCACAAATCAGTCTATCGGTGCTGTCCCGAGCCACAGAAACATCAGTGGTGCCTGTTGCAATCACTGCATTTCATCATCCTGGGGAAAAAACGATTCAAAAAAGATCTAGCGTGGTATGTCAATGCTGAATCATTGTGAATAGGGGAAATCAGTATCATTTGGATGTATCTATTGGAATCATAAAGGGATCGTACTTGAGTGAAAATGAATCGGCGGCTACTGCTGCTGATCCAGAACAATTCTGCACGTTCGAAGAATACTGCCGGGCAGCAAAAAAGCTTGCAAGGTGTCATGACAGAAAGCAGGAATATTTTGACAGGGCCTCATCCAGTGCAAAGACTTTGCCTCCGGTCTCAAGTCTTAATGCCCCCAGCCCAGAGTTAGAAAGGATGAACTTTGAAGTGACGGAAATGTTCGGTAGGTGGTTTTGACTACCAGGAGACAAATCGAGAACAATTGAATGGAATTTGGCCGACGGGAATGTTCAATGTTAATTTTCCGAAGGATCTGGGGATGCGGATATTCACGGGCCGTCCAGCAATGTGAAAGAAAGGGAACCGGCTCAATTCGAGTGAAAAAGAACATTCAAAGTGCAGACGAGGGCAGACATCACCATCTGCTTGGCAAGAAGGCCTCTGTCGCGTTGAAACAGAATAGGCCCGGTAGATATTTGGTTGATGCTGAGTATTTATTGGGTAGAATTGAATGACTGTGAGCGATGTAGCAAAATTTTGCAGTCTGTCTGCTTGATCAGGGTCCCCATCTGCTGTTAGATCTAATGCTGCCCAAAAGTACCTGCAGAAACTTGCCAAACAAACGAAAAAGTGACTACATTCTGCAGTTGTGATACATTTTCAAATACGGATTCATCATTCTTGAACTCACTGATGGCCGCTGTACACAGGTGAAGCCGTGGTGCCGGGGTTTCAACGCGGGCAGAGACACGATGCGGCATGTGCGGTAGGCGGCGTCGGGGTCGAGGGTGGACATTTTAGGAAGAGAATGAGCCAAAAATCTCGCAAATCGAATAGATATTGATGGAGAAACAAGTGGAAAACGAACGCCAAGGCTGTTCGGAGATAAGAAATGATGTTCACACGCCATCATCCTGATGGGAAACTTCCCACAATTGTTGATCGCCGCGTCGAAATGCCTCCAAACTTGACATACGGCATGCTTATACGTTGTGTTCCAACCCACAGGTACCAAGATATTGAATTTTCCATCGATGCAGCTTGTGTTAGGCAAGTGGCCCATTACCCAGTGTGGCCCATATCCCAGTCTCATATAATAGAGCTTGATACGATGTGTCGTGGTGGTGGTTCGGAATGAAAAATGCCGGGTTACCCAAATGCGGAAAAAGAATCCGATCACATGTCCGCGATGTCGACGTCATTTCTGTACAACATTTCTCTAAGTGGCTGCACAAGTAATTAGGTGCCCATATGGCGTCCTCAATACAGCACAGAACAGAGTAGAAGCGAAAGATTCGCATTCGCCCACGCTACCCCGACATCCAGACCGCAGAGCGCTCTTCCAGTTGGAGGGCAGTTGAACTGCAAGTTCTTAAGCGGCAAGCCCCCGCCATCCCTTCCTTTCTCCACCAAACTCTCGCTTCATTTACGCGACCTTCCCTCCTCTCATCGTATTATGGTTGACTAAGTTAGTTGCCTTTAGCCAGGATTAGCCTCCGCAGCAGTCCACCACGGCCTCACACCGACATTCATGAGTACCAGGAGATTCAGCAGATCCTAATATTGACTGGTGTTCTGTCCGTTCACAGTGGTGTGGAGTGGCTTGCTAGGTCGACCTTAGGACCTGTCACTCTCCTCCGCCCTTACCTCATTCAAGCTCTAACTGCTTTATCCTTGTGAAAATTTTTCTACTTGCTTGGGCTTGACCTAACGTATTCACCCACCCTTCGCGGCTACTTCTAGGAAAGGCCAGGTCACTTCTTGAACCAAGACCGAGGAATCGATGCCGAGACACAACCTCATGACCTTCACCCCGATAGAAAAATATTGGGCGCACGTCTCGAGTCTAGTTCCACCCTTTGGCTGCAAATGCATTAAAAAAACCTACCTTGAGTTCGGTGCTTTGATCCAATTACCCCCAAAGTTCGGGCCCCCGTTGAACCTCGAACCTGATCCAAGATAATATAAAGTGTTGGCTGAGTGGTTCTTATGGAGTTGTAAGTCACATACAATCATTATATGGTGCCACAAAGAACAATTGCACTCACCAAATTGGTTGGCAGACTGCAAGACAAAGTTCCACACAGCAAACTTCGACGTGCCAAGATCAAGATCCATGCCCATCTAGTTGAAACGGATATCTGTAATAGGAATGCCAGCACTGCTCATGAGCCTTTCTGCTCTAATTGACCACGACGGCTCTTGGCGAAGCCTTCCCACTACTAACCAAGTACATAGAGCCCCAGAAAGCTCCGCGCAGCGGGCCCGCGGCGAGCGGCAGGCTCCGCGCCAGCGGTCGGGGTCTGAGGCATACAGCCCCAGACGTCCGGGCCGGCGCCCGAAACCTTCCCCCCAGAAACTTTCAACTTGCCGCAAAAGATGAAAAAACGACAATTTATTTTCTTTATTGAATAGCTCCGTGCAGCGGGCCTCCACAGACTCGAAAGAGGAAGACGCAGGCCAAAGTTGAAATCAATATGGGAACCAAAAAGTCCCGCATTCAAACTGCGTTTGATCTGCAGTAAAGGGCCACTTCACAAAGTGTTTCCATTGCGTTTATAATATTTTTCGGTACACGAATTGAAATTTTAAATGACGCATTCAGCGTGTTATTGAGTGTGTCGGTGGGGGCAGGTGGAGGGCGGGATGGGCGGGAATGAGCGGAGGACGACGTGGAGATGTGTTTGATGGTGGAGGTCTAGACTGCGGTGACAGAGGCCGAATCACGCTCGAAGAAAGCCGAGCGGAACACAGCCCCATCAGAGCGGACGCTCTGATTTTGGCAGAGTCGCTCCGGCAAGGCGCGGCGTCCGATCAGGCCCTAAGTAATGTACGCGGAGCTATCAACTCGGGTGATCGGCATCATTCGGCAGTGGCTCTTGCCTGCCGACCCAAGAATTTCTGTTGGAGATCATTGGAGCCGGGCGTCTTAGGTCAATTGACAGGAACTGCATTCTCTTTGTGCCAGCATGCCTTCACGCCCGCGGATAGTGAGAAAGAGAAGAAGGCTGGCAACAAGGACGAGCGTGGTCGAGCTGCGACCAAATTAACTTGGTGCATCCGGAACAGGAATATGGCTACCCGAAGATCCAACCGGAATGATGAATCTGGTTGGCAATGAGGGGGTAACTTGTCCTGGAACTCATTAGTCCGTTGAAAATAACGCCAAGCGTCGAATTCGAAGGGGGGAAAACTTAATAGAAGGACAGTTAATTGGACAAAACCTTGCGAAGGGAGGGAGGCTTGGCTTAGACTACTTATCAGCTACCACTTATGGACTGCCCAGATCCATCAGGGAAATCCCCCATACCATTTGGTAACAAGTTGGAACAAACTCTCCCAAATGTCAAAACTTCTAGACATTCTTCGAAAATTTCTCAAAATTGTCAAAAGGGCCGAATGTTTCAGTCCCCAAAAAATGGGACAATTTTGACACAATTTCTTGACAATTGACAGGCAATTGACACAAATGGCAAGGAATGCGAATGAATGTGCCATTACTTGTGGACGTTCCCGTATTCATGCAGCTGGCAGATGGACATGAACATTGCATTCAATACTACATAAGGTGGAGAGCGTGGGAACCCAGCACCTTTATGTAATCAATAGTGTGACACCCTTATAACTATATGCCGGACCTTCAAAAAAATATGTTGGATTATACAATCTGTCCTAAGTATCAATGGAAACACTTTGTATCAAGCAAAATCTCGAAAAAAGGCACTGGTCAAAAGTTATAAGCACTCCTTTCCTTTTTTAGCAAGTATGTTTCCTACGGCATTTTCCATGCATTCGGCGCGGTTTCAGTCATTGAAGTGGGCCGGTTACGAGTCTATTCCACAACGTGGTTTGCCGGGGTTAAAATCTCTGTGTGTGCATTGGAGAGTGCATTCACCTAGCCAGACTATGATTCGACCAGAAAATGAGCACTCATTCCACTTCTGCACTGGGAAGGGATAAAATATGCGCACAGCCAGAAAATTCAAAAAATATTCCATAACATGGTTCGCCGGGGGTTAAATTTCCTGTTCGCGTGCTGGCAGATGCATTTACCCAGCCGAACTATGAATCGACCAGAAAATGAACACTCATTCCACTTCTGCACCGGGAAGAAATAAAATATGCGCACAGCCAGAAAATTCAAAAAATATTCCACAACGTGGTTTGCTGGGGGTTAGATTTCCTGTGCGCGTGTTGAAGGATGCATTCATCCAGCCGGACTATGAATCAACCAGAAAATGAACACTCATTCTACTTCTGCACCAGAAAGGGATAAAATATGCGCACAGCCACAAAATTCAAAAAATATTCTACAACATGGTTCGCCGGGGGTTAAATTTTCTGTCCGCGCCTTGGAGGATGCATTCACCTAGGAATCAGGCCAAAAAGAGCGGGAAAATTTGGAAGCAAAAAAGGGGAGGCGTAAGCATGATTACGCGGCTGTCTCTTCGCGAGCACCTTGCGCTTTCGGCGGATCCCTAGTATCTCCTTGCGAGTCCTTGTCGGAAGATTTCCTTGGAAGCGCTCTACACGACCCTGCAAGTCCCCAAGTTTCATAATTTGATGTGTTTGGATATTCGTGCTTTTGAGGTGGATGGTACTGCAGTGGATCTGTCTCCGGAAATCCGTGAGACAATGTGCATAGGAATTGCAAGGAGAACCCTGACATCAAGGGCCGACCCGGAGGTAAGGTTCATTCTGCATGAGGATCTTGATGATAATTTCTGTTCTCACTTTACTTAGTACTCGGTATCACGGAAAGTAACCGGAATTCCGGTTTTACGTGCACATAACGGTGGTATTGACCATTACTGCGAGCGGTTTCTGAATGAAGGGTAGATTTCCCACTTCCTAGACCATTTGGACTTGCAGTTTGAGGCCCCAGAGGTAGCACAATGCTAAATTTAGGAAAATACTGATATTTTGTGCATTCTTTGCTCTTGCCAGTGTCTGGATCCGAATTCTTTGGGTCTCAGGGTCGTATAAATAGGTATTCTATCTATTCGTCTCGAAATTCCGACTACCCAGCACGATGGAATGGGCGAGAGTCCTAAAGTGGAAGTCAACCCCAGATCTCTCTACCATGGCCGATGACGGTCCGCTGTACTTGCTGTTACGTCGGGCGTTGGGGTCGGGGATGGCATGCGGACCCTGATGTTGCTGTTGGGGCCAGAGTGCGGAGTGCGGCTTCAATTTGGGTGGCGAGGGGGGTCTCGAAGGCGACGTTGAACAGGTGGTCGCCGCCGTTGGCGAGGGGCAGGAGGAACTTGTGGTCCGTGCTCTCCTTGAAGTCATCTACCTGGGTCGGCATGATGTCCTTCAGCATCCGCGCATTTTCCATGACGTGCGCCGGGAATTGTCCCGCGTTATGTTGGATATGGGCGCGGCCCAGGCTCGGGTCCACGGCGGGGGTAGCGCCTGCGGTCTGGAATTTGAGGTGAGGGTTCCGCGCGCGTGCTGCGGGGACGATCGCGGCCAGTGCGCGTGCCCTGGGAAGGACAAAGGGCCGGCCAGCAGCCGCTGCATTCATATCGTCGTCACCGTCGCCCATGGTGGTGTCGGCGGGGCTCTGTGGGTCGATGGGGCTCTGTGGGGGAGGAGACTGGGCCGTGGCGGACGGTGTAGGCACCGGGGATGGGGCGAGGCTGTATGAGCGGGGTATAGGGCGGGTGGGACGGTCTACTTCAACTTCTTCGTCGAAATCGTCGTCGCTGTCGCTGCTGCTGAGGTTTTCGGCAGTGGAGGTGACTAGGGATGACGGGCCAGCGAATTTGAGCGCGTTAATGTTGGGGGGCTCGTGGGCCGGTAGGTCCTCTTCCGGCGGGGGGTCTCACGGGGGCTGGTGTTTCTGTCGGCGGGCAGCTGAATCGGGCCGCTCGTGGACTTGAGTGCTTTGTGGGAGGGCTGTTGTCCCTCCAGCGTGCTGCTAGGTTGGATTAGTAGCACACAGTGGTGTACTTGTTAGCGGACACACCTTGTGCCTTTCGCCCTTCTTTTGGCTGGGTTGCGCGAGGTTAAAAGACAAGAAAGATTTCTCGTCCGCAGCTTTTTGGCACATGCAGCTAGGCAGGTGGAGCGAAAGGAATGCGGCCTTTTTATATATCAAGACTCTCCGGGAGGATTGCGCGGCCGTCCGGCCTGATGGCAATGGAATTGGCTGCGCCGTAGGCAGCAGCAACTGCGATCTGTCGGGGAAAAACTGCGGGTAGGTCAGCTGTTCAGTCGCCTGGGGCTATCAAAAGAAATTTTCATTACAGTTTAGGTTCACTGGAAGTCGGGCCAAGGCAGACGGTTTTGGTTCAGACTGCGTGGTGGTCATTTGACGTTGGGGAGTGAGGGCTAGGAGACAGCCGGGTGGAAGGGGATAGGCTAGATGGAGATGAAACCAAAGAGATACAAAGAATCGCCGAGGTAATCGTTAAAGAACGGTTAATCCCCGCCAATTGTCGTACATAATATGCGAAATAGCTGCCGTCATCGAATTGTCGTCGTATGTTTCGCCGCAGGCGCCTAGCGCCTGGTCACTGGAGGAAAAATTTCATGAAGGTTGAGAAATATGAGGCCAGTAATATAACTATTGGTGCCGTGAAACATACTCAGTAACACAACCGTAACACCCAGCACTGCCTGAAAACAAATGTTGATGCCTGAGTTCCCGTCCTCCGCAAGATAATCAATGTCCTTCCGCTGTTGGACTTCGTCATCTCCATTTACATTTACAGTGATTCCAGCATCCCGCTCGGCAGCAATGTCCGGATACTCTGTAAAACCTACAGCCGTGGGATCCGATTGAAGTTCGTCCAGTGGTGGTAGAGGTGCCTCATGACCATACGGAGGGGAGGATCTGACGTGGTCTCAAGACTATCACCTGGATCACTCAATGCGGGGTCAAATCGGAGTAGAACAAAGAAATAGTGGAGCCTAAAGCCCTAGAACAGGGACAGCCTTAGAAACGCGTTAATTCGAGCCTCAACACCCGTAGACTGTTGAACGAAAAATACAGTACAGTATATCCCCGGTCCTTGATCCACTACTTTGAGATTGATATTGTGCGTTGGAAAGGCTATGAAATATATTATTCTGAGTAGACAGTTTCATGCATTAGTATCGAAAGATGATGTACATATAATTACAGCACAGTACGGTATGTTATGCATAGTCTTGTTCTATGAAATACTTTGACAACCGGTTTGTCACACAATTCGGTCCTTGATCCAGCGTGTGACTCCAATGTCACAACTCTCGATCTCACCACCGTTTACCGTCTAGTCAACGTCTGACCCGGAATCGTCGCCATCGGAGTCTTCTGGGGCACCAGGGGTTGTCGCTGCCTCCGCCGCTTTTGGTTTTAGAGGCCGGGTGGGCTTTTTGGGCAAGTCCTTTTTCTTCGCACCTGCCTTCGTCATTTCTTCACACCTTTTCTGCCAGCGTTCCACCGCTCTTTCGTGATCCTCCTTAATCCTTTCCCACTGCTGTTTCAGCTTTTCTTTCTCCGCTTTTGCCGCCTCTCGCATATCCGCACGCTTCAGCTTCTCAGCTGCCTCCTCGTCTCTGAGCCGGGCCGCTTCGACTGTTTTCTCCATCCATTCATCGCTTGTGAGATGCCTCCCACGCCCTTCCATCGACAGCTTTGTGCGTTGAGTCTTCTGCTTGGTCTCCTTTGCATGTAGAGCTTGACTCTGCTTGTCTACAAACAGGTTTTGCACAACAATCGTCGCTTGTGTTGCTTCAATGATGCCATCCCGTGCTTTGATGTGCAGTTGCGCATTTTTCAGATTGTCGCGCATCCCCAGCGCATATTCCAGCAGCTGGGATTGTGACCATCCGGCCATTGTCGCATCGGAATACGACCCATTTTGCCAATCGGGTTCGGGGAGCTGAGGGGGCCTCTCGAGAACTGGTGCGGGGATGGAATTCTGAGAGGTGATGCGGGAGGACACAAGGAAGCTTCCGGAGGACGTGCTGGCAAGAGCACTTGTCATAAGCCGCATCCGTTTGGATGGTGTGTACAACGCTGGGTCGATTTCCGGGTCTCTGACGCGCCGGCGTGTAGGGGTAGATGGCACTGTCCCTGATCCACTCGCAACAGGTGCGTGAGTCTCCGGGTCAACGTCGAATGCGGTCGGGGGCTGATGACGGAACGCTGCCATCACAGCACGAACAGGGCTCGGTTGGAGCATGGGGAACGCTCCCTTGACAGATGTCGCCTCCGCAGGCTTCATCTGCCGGGCGCTGATCACTGTCGGATCGAAGGGGAAGATGCCAGTGACACGGAACGCAGTTTTGACGAGATGCGGATTGAATACACGGGCAAACGCACGGGAGAACACATTGGTAAAGTCCTCCTTTTTGACCTTCCTCCCGTTCTGCTCCTCAAATGTTCTGATCTCTTCGTTCCAGATTCGTTGTGAGACGCAAAGCATACAACATCAAGACCTTGAAGGGCGTGGGTGCAGTGGGGTGGATAGCTGAGAACAACAATATTGTTGTCCTTCGCGTATTTCAGGAAGGCTGGGGAGTGATGGGAGCTGTGGCCGTCAAGGAGCAATACACGGGTACGCCCTCCTGCCTTCTCTTTAGTCTGCGCATCGAAATCTTTGATCAGCCACCACAGCGAGATCTCGCTGTCGGTCCAGCCGTTTTCAGACATACAGAATCTATCCACACGTTAGCGACGTCAAGGATCAGACCAGGTACGCGACATACGATGCATGTGCACGGTTGTTCTCACCCCACTTCTTCTGGAAGTTTTTCCCCTTGAAAATCAGTGTCGGATTCAAGACCGTCCCATCAGCGCAAATGGTTATGATTGCCGTCGTTGTTTCCCGGTCAGCACCACCTTGTTTATGCTGCATCTTTGCTCCACGACGGCCGAACACCTTGTGTCTCCCGGTATCCGACGTGACGAAACCGCTTTCATCCATCCCGTAGACATTCTCCGGAAGGATATCCGGGTCAGCGATGTGCTCTTTGACGAGCTCAAACCAGTCCTTTACAGCCTCGGGATTCAAGCCCTGAGCCCTTTGACGGTCAAGGGCTTTACTCCAGTACGTCTGCAGCTCATCCCAATGTCTCGTGGCAAAATTATCGCTCCAATTAGACTCGGTGCTGATCAAACCACCACCTCGGCTCTTCAAGATGCTGTTCGCGTGGTCGACAATTGCTGGATGGGACATAGGAAATCCCCGATCAGCCGATGCCAAGACATGATCGACGAGGACGCGTTCTTCCTCCACGGTGAGTTTTTGTTTTGACGCGTTAAACTCGGCCATTGACCTCCCGCCGGTAGCCCGCCGACGCAAGGTGTCTTTGTTGACACCGTGTTTCTCCGCGATTGCATTGCCGCTGAGTCGGATTCCGTCGGGTTTGAGCGCGTTGTGCTGATATGCTTCAATAGCGCGTTTCATAGTAACTTCGGCCTTTTTAGTGGCCTTCTGGGCCTTGACGGCGTCAGAGAGGGCACGTCCCATCGTTTACGCGCCGGGGAGGATGTTTACGAAGGTAGAGATGCGATGTAGACCAGGTCAACAAACTCAATGTCACGCTTTTGACCTGTCTGGCTTCGACACGACGTCCTGGCCTCATTTCAACCCCAAAATACTAACGGTAAGGGACAGGGACCTAGCCAGTATGCCAAAGAAACTTTTGTACGGCTCAAGTGAGCGAAATTATGGGCCCAATTGGCCGCAGCGAGGCATAAAAAAGTACAAATTATGAATTTTACCTCATTCTTGGTGCAAATATGCACGCCACAAGTACAGAACGAGGCGAATAGCCCCCAAATTTGGGATTAAGAAGCTTTTGGTATGCCCCAACGTTCGTATAAAATATCTAAGAGTTATGGACGAAATTACGCCTGCAATAAATGGTTTGATGCGGATGGATCAAGGACCGAGGTTGGATCAAGGACCGGGGATATACTGTAATTGACTGTGCACCTGCGGCAGCGCGGACATTCTTTTGATTCTTTTCGCTCCTCTTGCCCGAAGCTGACCGATTCATTGCGGGGGCCGCAGTATCGTTCAGTCTAGAAAGGAAATCAGACGAGAACACGGGCAGCAGACAGTTTCCGTCCCTCCCTTCACGGCATTGAGCTGTCAATCATCGTCGGCCCTTGGAGATAAATGTCCTTAAGTGGCGACGGCACGGCCCAAGCCCATCGCGCTTTGCTGATGTCGCGCACCCCTTTCACCTCCGAAGAACCATTGTCAGTCTGTTCCAGCGCGAACCAGAAGTCCTCCTGCTAATACTTCGGAGCTTCCGGCAAGGGCAGTGCGGATACACTATGAATCACCATAGGTAACCACGGTGTGTCAAGCTCCAGCATATCCGCACCCGAGAACCCGCTGCACAACTTCGATGATGGCGGGGCCGAAAATAGCAGAAAGCTGAGGCAGAGCATGGATCACGAGGTTAACATGGGTTCACATTTTGAAGCGCGTGACCCGGCACTTTAATTCACATTTTGATATGCATGACATTTTGAAATGCGTGACTCGGCAATGGGGACGCGTTCATTCAAACAAGCTACAATTTAGCGCAGACTGAGCTGATTTCAATTGCAGCATCGGTCCAGGGCTATTTTCTAGGCCGCGCTCTTTGGAAATAGCTAGCCATGCTTCCCACAAAGGTTTGTGTCGATTCAGATAGCATTCGGGCCCAAAATTGCGCTCTCCAGCGAGTAAACAAGCACTGCATTCAGACCCCCCATAGGCACAGATGTGCCCACCTTCACCGATCTCCGCCTATGGATTGCCCACCCAAGCCGACGTTGGTCCACGTTAATAGGCATTGGCCAACTTTGGTCTAGCATCCCTACTGAGGCAAAGCCTGCCCACCTTGGCAGATCTTCGCCGATGGTGGTGTGCCTATCATGGCCGACCCTGGTCAACCTGGGTCCAGGTTGGTGGCAGTCTAAATTAGGCTGCCAATTCGCCTTAGTTGTATTGGTAATTACTGTTTCTACCTGCTGCAACTCTCCTGGCACATAATCTTAGCATATCTTTCATTGATGTTTGCGATAATCATTCGGCAATCAAGCATTTCTTTCAATCTGTCCAACCCGTGGCTGTGGTCTTCCCTTTTGCGTATGTGTGAGAATGGATTAAAACTGGTGTTTGGATTGAGAACGAGGACAAACCATGCTGGTTATTGAATTTACCCAGCTAGGCACATCGGCCCATGTGAGTCTATGTGTGCCTAATTTGGTCGCATGCTTAGTGGGTCGGAATGGTTTGTTCGAGTTCTTTGGTAGTAGTGCGCCAAGACCTGATCTTCTGTCTTTGCCTGATGAGGGTGGTAAGCTTTCATTAGCGGAAAGTGGCTCAAGACTCACAATCAGCTCTGCGGCCTCGCGGTAGAAACCTGCACACAGGATTAGAACACGGAGCTGCCAGACATAAATATTTGCAAATCAACGATATAAAGCAGGTACCTGTTGATTCTGCGGCATGTCTGGCAATTGAAATCCTGGAGCATTTCTTCCAGTACTAGTAGTTCGAACCACTGGCATCTGTTTAGCCGGTCCAGGACCAGAGCGCTGTTTCCCACTACTAGGCTCTTGTCGGATGTGCCGCTTTGGGGCCCTGAAATCCGTAAGACTGCCGGCGATACGGGCTTCATCGTCTTCTTCCGTTTCCCGACGTCGACGTTTCTGGACTGGGACACGCGGGCTACATGCTTTGGTGGCAAGGGCCTGATTCATGACTCCAGTGATAAATGACTCGATTCTACGGATTATCCTAAGAAATGCTTAAGGTCGACTGTGAATGGCGTACACCAGTTCTTGGACGCATGGTGACGTGTCAGTTGGAACGTGGGCTGCTTGGACCAAACATACTCGAGTATATCAATCCCGGATTGTAGACAGGCTGCCCTACGGCACAGCAGGTATACTGGTAGGTATGATTTTCTGAACGCGAAAGTTGATGACCCAGGCGTGCGCTTTGCCGAGCTCAAAGATATCATTGATGCGTTTACATTCCCCAGGCTGACCGGGAGACTCCCGATAACGCTTCTGCGCAAGATGGTTGCTCAAAATATTGTGTCGAGATGTCGAGCATTACTGTCCCTTCAACCGATCAAACAGGCTGACGCAGAGGCGCTCGATGTCTGCATCTCAACGAAGATACACGGGATTTTAGGCATGCCATTCTCACCTAGTTCTAAGATTCTGACGCTCCCAGTCTCCCTCCATGGACTCGGATTCCCGTCCATCGCTCGAATTAATGCCGGGATAGCCGTCGATGGTCTAGCTCGTGACCTCAACCACCACATAGCGGCATACCGGACCATGGCGAGAATCACACTCGCAGAATGGACATGCGACATTAATGGTTGTGTCTATCCACTAGACGGTGACGGGCTTCTGAAGGGTTTTACACACCATTATAAGAAAATTCCCGCAGCATGGATTACGGCGCAGGCCGTGATGTCTTCGATGGACGACCGTCTCTCACTGCGAATGACGGACCAGCACGACCTATTGATCGGTGCCGTCTCAATTTCTCATGTTGTCGCACTGTGCAATCATCATAACCCCGGCAGAGCTGATAACCCGGACGGTAACACGTTACGGACAATGCGGGCCAAGAATATTCGCACATTGGCGGATCTAGGCTACTGGCGAAACGGTGACACCGGTGTGCTAATTTTTGAAGTAGATTGGTCTGCGCGAAGACGTGGAAAGTGGACGCCGGTCCAGAAGACCAATTGGCTCAAGGTTGTCAGCACCTTACAATCAATGTGCGCAGCGTGGCTCTTCGACGGGCCACAGGACCTGCTAGCATCGCGCGAGGACCGGCGACATTGGGCTGAAGAGAGGATCTGTGTGCTGGTCCCTGCCAGCGCCCTACAGCCGTCCCCGACGGCGCGCGGACTTCAGGTGTGGGGAACAGACGGTTCTATGGTCCCTGCTTCCGCGTCACTGTGCGAGAGCCGCCGTGTGACTGCTGCCGTCACCGGACCCACTACGCTTGTTGTCCAGCTCAACGGCCGTAATCTATCCATCCTTCACGGAGAACTGATGGGCCATATTTTAGCTCTCGTGCTCAGGAGCAACGCCGACCCAACCGTCATCCCTACCTTGTACTCCGATCACCAGAACTCGGTGGACCTCATAGAAGACATTCAAACTCGCGTTAGCCAAGACTCCAGACTGCGGGGCATGAACGGAAGATCATATTACCGTTGGATCCTCGCCTTGGCTCGAGAACGACGTGTCAACATGCTGTACACCCGAGGACATTCCGCTGAGTTGTCACTTCCCTCTCAATTAAATAGAGAGGCTGATCATTATGCCTCTGGATCACAACGATTTCCCGAGCTTGTTCCTATCGCAACGTGAGGAACACCATTCAAGCGCACCTTTACATTTTTCTCCATCTCATCAATATTCAATGTGTTGGCAGTTGCGCGGTACCGAAATTTTGCTGCCCCCAATACATTTCTATGAAGTTGGATCTGAATAGTTAAAAATGACCGGAATGACCAAGGCCATCCATTGTCGGCGCACGTGCCTCAGAAAATGGCTCTGGGACTGCGCTGGAATGTGTTCGAAAATGTAAAGGAATGCAATAAGGTCACGTGTTTTAAAATGTAAAGAAATATCATCACGCCTTTCAAAATGTAAGGGAATGCAATAGGGTCACGCGTTTCAAAATGGAAAGGAATTCGATCAGGTCACGCGTTTCAAAATGTAAAGCACTGATTGGCCGCTGGAGAGGTCAATATTGTGTCTGAGCAGGATCTGAGTGGCTCAAAATGACCGGAATATCCAGGGCTATCCATTGCGCCTCAAAAGATTGCTCGGGGACTGCGCTGGAATTGAAAGTATTCGAAAATGCAGAGAATTGGGGACATCATGCATTTCAAAATGTAAAGCACTGATTGGCTGCTGGAGAGGTTAATATTGCCTCCGAGCAGGATCTGAATAGCTCAAAATGACCGGTTAAAAATTGTAGCCGTGCGCTCTCGCGCTCATTATATTTCTTTCTATCTACATACACAATTTCTTTCCTAACGTCACGCGTTTCAAAATGTCAAGGAATTCAATGAGATCACACCTTTCAAAATGTAAAGGAATTCAATCAGGTCAAGCATTTCAAAATTTAAAGCACTGAATGACCGCTGGAGAGGTCAATATTGCCTCCGAGCAGGATCTGAATGGCTCAAAATAACCGGAGTGACCAGGGCTATCCATTGCTGGCGTCAGAAAATAGCTCTGGGACGTGGAGGCACGGTCGTTTCACCCGGGACGCAATACTATGTGTGCATCAGGAGTTTGTTGTTGCGAGCATGACATGTATAGATTCGAGACTCTCGGACGCGATTCCCTCATTTATTTCGTGTTCATTTTCTGTCTGCCTAGTCAATTCATGCAATTTGACGCGTCGATGCATGAGAACCCAGGGATAAGTATGAATATTCTGCCACCCGAACTTCCTGTTGCGCCCCATCGCGTCGTCGAAGCAATGCCACCGAGCGTAATCGCCGTGGGCGTGGCGAACACGACTTGCGCGTTATTTGTTCGTGTTTAACACAGCCACTCGATGGCATCACTCTTGTCTTTCCCCACCATCGTCGCGTCTACCGAGTGCCGTCTCACCCGTTTACTCTCCTCAGGTGAGCCCCAAAACGTTCATACACTGTCACTTTACTATAATCTCGCGTTTGAGAACCTGCTTCGCAGAAATCGACACTCCAACGCCGAAATGACTGTTTCACCAAGAAGGGCGTGTCAGTCTCTTATGCCCTCTTCAGATGCTTTGGGGTGCTCAAAACTCCCCTTTATCGCTTTGATCCACACGTCTAGATACCAAAAGTCGACCCAGGATTGCCCGCATGGTGCGTAGATGGCATGGAATGGACCTGGGTGTGTTATCACCATGTTCCTTTTTGCCTTGACATTAACGCATGCCCCGTTCAGAGATAAATGCTATGTTGTACTCTATAATCACTCTGAAGACCTCATGGGCGCCTCTAGTTGACGTATGATAAGCGGATGAGGATACAGCGACGCACATGTCTCCCGCCACAACTGGAACAATATGCATCAGCAAGAAGTCCGTCGAGAAAAGGAAGAAGAAACGCACGGCTGCCAGAACATCCAAGCTACTGGGGGGCAGATGTGTGATTGTTTTGGGCACGTACGGAATCTGCCCAAGCTGGCGCGGGGTAGGGAGGAGTGAGAGCAGGCGGTTCGCGAAGGGGAGGGCTTCTCGGCTCTTATTCCAATCTGTGCCATCGAACCATACGCCTTCCTCGTGCAAGTTGTAAAGGACCTCCGCAAGCGACATACGCGCCACACATACTGCGGGGTCCAGCGTTCTGTCCACACCCGCGGCCGCTGCCTTGTTGACCTCGAGCACAGACTCGACTACGACGCGCCGCACTACATTGCGCAACGGGGGGAGGAGGATGTCGCGCATCTGACGGATGTGGGCGTTTTGTACGGCGGTCGAAAGCGAGGGGGGGGGGTGGGGGCCCTGGGGGGCCTAGGTTGCGACCAGTAACTGAGGAGGTTTCGTTTGACAAGGGATAGACGGCATTGATGAGGTTGACTTCCCCACTGACTGCAAAACACAGCTGGTCAGCGAGGGACGCGGAATAGAAACACAAAATAAGTACAATAGCACCCATCTAATGGCGCCAACCACAGCCCATCGAGCACTCGTGCCCGTGCCCAATCGTCAAGCGCCAGCTTCTTCACATGCGGTTCGAGTGCGAGTGCCGCAGCATCGTCATCTTCTGTGCCTAGCTCCCCGCAATCCTCATCAACGTCGGAACCACAGCTGAAGCGTTCAGCAGCGAGCGCCTGCTTCATGAGCTCTGTCCAGCGTGTCCGAGCATGCAGCCAACCGCATTCGCCGGCAACGGCAAGCACCTGATGTGTTGTGCCATCCCCAAAGTCCACAAACGCGGCGAGCGCGCCACGCACCACTAGATCGGTGGGCGAAAAACTTGCTGGCGCTGTGCACCCGAGGGCACAAAACAGCTCCTTTGCCGCCTCAACGTCAAACACGCCGTGCGGAACGGGGAGGCCCAGGCCGAGCGGGTCAGTGGCGGCGCTGCCCAGCAGCAGCGCGCCAAATGCTGACAAACCTCGACGCGCGCGCATGTCACGGTACCACAGCTTATGCCCACCCAGTTATAATGAAGAGACCATCCACCTCATCGACACTGACCCCAAATGTCAGATAATTATCGCCACGATTGCTTTTTCGAATGGGCTTAACGCCAAAAAGCTTTTGGATAGTATCTCACTTGGCTGGTCCAACACGGTGGATATTGCTGTGCAAGAGAAGGGATGCGCAGGAAGGGAATCAGGGTCGCTTGCTCGTGGGATCATGCTAGTCCAGCTTAGCTCTATCACCGCGGCAATGAAACAACTCTATGGTTTGTACATTTTACGCACATCAACATCCGCTGACATTGGCGTGGATAGCGCCGATCAACCCTACGAAACCACCTCCCAAAAACCGGAAAGCAACAGCCTCGCGGAAACCTCGCGCGCCCATGGAAATTGCTAAGGCGCAGATTCTGCTTGAAAAGCACTGTTATATCGCCCTGATCAATAAGCACTACGGCAATCCGCCTCTGGTAACCACGACGTTGGATTGCATAGCAGCCAATCGTCCACTGCCTTGTTCACTTTGCCTATCACGCTCCAACAAATCCCTCACTTTTGAGGCACCGACGTCCGCAATTGAACTTCCGCCACTGACTCCACCATCAAAGCCCGTCTCTCCTACGTATTCCGCTCCCAAAAATCTTCGACTCACCAAAAAAGAGCGATCCTTGGCGCTATGTGCATTGAAAAAATTTCGCAATGACCTCCGCGCACAACAACAACTCCGAGGTCGATTCCGTAACCATCCGCCGGCACTTTTCCTTCCTTCCTCTATCCAGGATTACATTCTCGATCGCCTATTATTGTTCTCTTCGTCAACAAAACTCAATCCGCTTCTCGAGAGCTGGCACCATCATAAACACACACTAATCCCCTTTACGACGTGGTGACTGAAATCCAGGTAAAAGTAAAGCAGCGTCGCGAACGGGCTCATCAAAAACGGAATGAAAAAGCGCGTGAAAAGCGCCGGTCGACGAAGCGAAAGGCAGCGCCTGAAGACGACTCGGACAAAGAATATGACTCAGAACGCGACTCTGATGTCTCCCTACCTAGTGCGCAGGAGGAAGAACCGTCAGCGACTGCCGACGACGCCGAACCCCAATCTGATTCATCATTACCCGCTGCTCTTCTACCCAAAACAGAAGCCACGCGCGAATAAGAGGCAGGCGTTGGACACGGTGATAAACATGCCAGGTCGTCGAACCCGGGCACCAGTGCAGAGCGCATCGGACGTGAGCAAAGAATATCGCCCTCAATACAGGCTTAGGACAAGAAATTAATTTTACATTTGTATTAACATCGCATACTTGTACAGTATTCAACAGCATGTAGCAAGAGATTCAAAATCACAACTCCAATTCGTCTCCATCAGAATCACCGTCCGGTGTAGGCTCCTCATCCTCCACGATGCCCTCACCATCATCCTCAGGCTCTTCCTCCTCCTCCTCTTCATTGTGTAGCAACAACCCGCTCTCCCCGTCCACGAACATGGCAACAGAGGAGCCGCTCAAATGACGAATGTCGGACATATCCACACCGTCATTTTCAGGCTCGTCAGGATCTGGAGCACTCAAAACGGAATCGAAGGATACAGCACTGCCGGCGCTGCTGATGGACCCGGAATCTGAGCGAGAGTCATCGCTGCCAGAGGAGCTGGGAGTGGGCGAGTCAAAGCGAGTGGAGGAGTCCGAACGAATGGAGGAGTCAGAGCGCGAGGGGGTTTCGTCTGAGTCGTGCGCCGAGGGATTGGGAGAATCGGAGCGGTCGAAGGATTCCTCTCTATCTGAGATGTTCCCAGAATCGACCTTGCGATTAATTTCTTCGAAGAAGTCACCAAGGCATGTGGTGACGGTAATAAAATTGGCCAGCTTGCCCGCTTCCAACTCACGACATCCTCGGGAGAATTGGTTCACGACGGCGTGGCCCATAGATCGACCTTCACGAAACATATAAACCTCTTCTTCTTTGAATAAGGCGAGGAGAAGGCGGAGCTCGCTGCGCTGATGGGGGGAAGTGTGAGATTTGCTGCGACGATGAGATTGAAGGCCGTCTCAATCTCCTCCTTGAAGCGCAAGAAATGTTCGACATTCGGTGAAATGGTTTGGCGATAAAACGAATTGTCAAACTCGCCACCGTGTTTCTGCACCATGTCCTCGAGCCAACGGTTGTAGTGCTCCTGGTGGAGATCTCCGGGCACCCATTTTCCAAGTTCTCCTTTGATGTTAACAAGCCAATTGTCAAGGATGGCGTCGCGTAAGCCCTTTGACGACTCGTAACGCAATAAACAGTACACCTCAAGGAGGTATTTCATATAATTTTGATGAGACGAGCCAGCGAATTTGAAGATCCATATCTAGATTATGCGAACAAATCATGAGTTTGTGTATCAGCAGTGTGTCATAAAAATTACCTTCAGAATCTCCCAGACACCTCCAATATCACCTTCGGGCACCGCATATGCCATTTCGATCCACCAACCAAATTCAAGCATAAATATTTCGCTATTCCGGAGAACACGATCACCTGTGAATCCGGGACGCACTTGATGAAGTTTAGGGGGCTCTTCCGACTCTTTGGCAATTTTCGGGAGCTCTGGGGCGGTCTGGGTGTCGGAGGGTTCAGTGATATCTACAAGGTCGGGCATATCGGACTCGCAAGCATCGGGGACGGAACGAGAACTTCTGCGCGGAACCCATGGGCTTCCAACTGGAACGGGGTTAGTGCTATCAGGACTGGTGGCTTCTGAGGCTCGGAGAGAGTGCTGCAAAGCCGCCTGAGATGTAAAACGGTCTGACAAGGTCTGTGCGACGTCTAGAGTTGTGTTGAGGTTAGGAAGCTGGTCTGCTTTCGCTAGGTCCGCAAAATATTTTACAAGGTCGTCAGTTTGGAAGTGAACCCTAAGAGTAATACGGTTCATCCGTTTATGTCACGTAAATGAATTAAATCACCACTTACCTCCAGCAATCCAGCACATTCGCGGTCCAAATCAAGGTTATATTTCGGACGGTCGGATAATAATCACAGCTTTTGACATTAGATGGCCGCTTTAATCCGGCCGCGTTAGAAGCTTTCGAAAGAGAGGAAGGATAAGATGTTGTCGCGGGACCGTAGTGATTTTCCGCGATGAAATTGAGATCCGTGGCGCCAGTATGCCAGATCTCAGGCGTTGTGATCTTGTTTCGGAAGTTGCCTATTGGGGCGGAGTACCGTGTAAGGCGCAGCAGTTGCGCATACGAAGCTCCATCGCCGCGCACCCATGAGAGCAGATTAGGGTAGTTGTCAATATCCACACCGATTTGCGTATCAAAGTCCCCTACTGCTCGCATCATGCCCTGACCTTCGGTTTCGCGCTCAGAGTTGAGCATCAGGGGTTGACATTCGGTCGGAGGCCTCCCTTCCCGCATGCGCCGCTTCGCTAGAACAGATCGGAACATTTCTGAGATTTCCTTGACTAGGGGATTAAGCTCTGGGGCGAACTCGCAAAGAGCTCGAGCCCAGTGCGTAGCCCTGACACGGCTCTCGTGGTCCCAATCGAAGTCATCGAACAACGACCTGACTCTCAGTTTTGTGCGTTCTTTACGTGCGACACGTTCATGATAATCCTTCGCGCTGGAAGAGCCAGGAGCGCAGTCCTCGAGTTTGATCTTTGTCGCGGCCGTCCCGACATTGAGTTGACTTTGGCGGCCAAGTCCCGGTTCGTAGACTGGACAATACTTTTGAACATTGTCGAGAATGAGGCAGTGCTCCGTCTCGCCGCGACTGTTTGCGTCACGAGTTTCAGCGCGCATCTCGGCCATACTCGCTGAAGTCATTGATTTTAAGGCAGCGCGCGCAGTTGTATCGGAAATGGTGGTGCCAAAACGGCAATACACGCGCTTCACATCAACGTGAGATTTGCAAACAAAATGCCAAATGCCGAGGATCATGGCGAGGTCGCCGTTCGCGTATGGATTTCTGGAAATGATGAAAGATTATATCGCGGCGACTTGAATCTATGAAATATGTGTGAGAGAGGGGGCACGGCTAACACAGATCACTTACAATGGGGTACCGGCGTCTTTTGCGCTCGATAAATACACCTTGCACCTTGGGAGCAGACATGTATTTCGTGAGAAACATGGGAAGGCTCAACTTAACCCAATATTTGTATGCCGTGGCTTTGATGCTAAAATTCTTGAAGTCGCGCCACGTAACAGCGTGCACTTTGGCGTTTCCGCGACCATTGCTCTGCGCACGTAGCTGGACACGAGACGTCTCGTCTTCAGGATCATCCTGTGTGCCATACAGGATCTGTCTCCGAGCCTCAACTGCAACGAGCCGAGTCGCCCAAGTGGACATGAATGGACGGGCATGGTGAATGTCGCTGGCTTCGCCAGTGGTACAGAACATCGATTCTCGCTCTTCGACGCGCGTTGAATTCTTCGAAGGGAAGTTGCTTCGGTGACTATAGATCAACGGCAAAACATCCGACATGTGAGTCCGCGAAGAAAACGCGCGACAGCGGTGGCATGTGTGATGCCTCGAGGCTCAGTTTCGCCGTGTGGACGATTATGGAATAGAATCAAAAGAAAATCTCCAATTGACTCAAATGGATAGTCACGGAGAAAGTCTTCCATGGCCGCGAATTTAGAGAAGCTTTTCGGCGTCTGTTTGGGCGGCTTGTCATAGCCGTGGTTGTTGGTGGGGAAAGTCAGAGGCAGGAGGTGCGGAAGAGGGTGGCTGAGCGGTCCAACTGGATGGGTCTGGTCGGTAGGAGGCATGGTCTACCGGTGGAAGAGGGACCGAGGGATTTGGATCGAGGTTAGTCTCTCATAGACAGACGCTACAACAAATTGGTGCTCGTACCTCGCATGTTGTAGTCTGTTGATAACCTTGATCGAGTGATCGCTGGCCTACTTATTACAAATCACAAAAACAATTCGGATGCTGGTATCCATTCCAGAACACATTTTCACAAATTTGAAGTCCCAGCAGCATTTACTGGCATATATTGAGCAACTTCTCCCCCTAACTCGCGACGGCAGAGTTGAAGAACCGTGAGTTTGAACTTTGATGGCTCAATGTATGACAAATCCTGACATAATCTGCTGTTTTGATTCCGCGAGCATGGAGCTTGAAGAAGAAAATTGGAGGAGATGGTTAGGGTCAGAAATTGATTTAAATACCCTTTCTCTCTGGAAGTTTGAGGATAGGAGTCCTGGAGGTTCTAAATAGGCATCACAAGAATTCAAACTCCGATGATTTGTAATAACGCGGCCACCTATACACGGTGGCGCGGTTAACTACAGACTAGATCGAGGTGGGGTCTCGTATAAGCTCGGACTTTTTGGATAGGATTCGAGGGTTGTTTGAAGGGTGGGTCCATTGTGAATCTATATATAAGTACACGCGTAAACGAGCTGTTACAGGGAAAGGAATGGTGGTGGGGAGGAAACGCGTCGCGAGCAGGAGGAAAAGAAGACGTGTCGAGATTCAAACTCCGCTGATTATGTAACAAGATTTTACTCTGATCGGACCGGTGCGCTTACTAACAGACTTCAACAAGCCGAAGTATGAGGTTGTATTTGTTGAAGCGTCTGTCTAGGAGAGACTAACGCCAAATCGGGCGTAACCAGAAACGGTTACGCTCTATTTGGTAATTTGATGCCACAAACACCGTAACTGCGCCGACATGGGAGAACGCCGGCGGAACTTTATCGTATTTTTGTACCTAGCACTACTAACTGAGCATCCAGAGAGCATTTCCTAGGTTCCAGATTCATTCCAAGTCCTCTTGTTCTGAAGTTATCGCAGAAAATATAAAACCCCTTTTTTCATGTTCCTAACCACTTTTTAGGTGGACAGCGCATTTGTGGGAAAATGACCTTTAGAGATTTGGCCGGTGGCTGTGCAGCACAGCCACATATCGCTTCTTGTTTTCCTCGTCTCTGGAGGGCGTTTTGCAGGCGTCTCGGGCCCCAATCACACGTCTAACATGCCTGGAATATCGAAAGATAAAAACACCTGCCAGGAAAATGGACGGAAGGGTGCCCAGTCGCGCAAAGTATGCGCTGAGGAGGTCCGGAGACCCCGAGCTGGCACCCCAGCCTCCTTCCATTTCACAGACTCTCTCAGATGACCACATTCACCATTCACACGACCATACCCCGGCTATCGCACCACCGCCCGCACTTCCAATATTGACGAAATGGAGGAAAATGTCAAGGCTTGGTTGAATGATGTTCCGAGACTCACAATCCTGTGGTATGTATAACGATTTAACAACATTGAATCAACTTATCAAGGTACAATTTAGATATGCGAATAGCGTGGCACGACTCATCTCGGCATGCGCTCGAGGTCTACCGGTGGGGACCCCGCGATCCCAAGGGTGATGGCAAATCGATCGGTAGACCGATTAAAACCGAACGTGCCGCACGGCAAATCCCTCGGCTAACAGAGGACGTTACCCGGTATCTGAAGCCCTCGGAATGACCGATTTTTCGTGTGCGAGACCCAACGATTAGTGTTCATTTCTCGGCAATCATGGGGAAATTACCATATATGGTAGTCCAGCGAATACTGGACGAAAAATTTTCGCGTTTTTGCGCCAACTGTAGCAAGTTGTATGACTGAAACAGTTTTTGGAGCATTACACCTGAAAAAGCTTATAAATATGCCTTTTATGGTAATTTTCTTGCCATCACTTACCATAAAAGGCAGATTTGTAAGCAGAAACGGGCCACCGTTACGCATTATGTTTCAGTCATACAACTTGCTACAGTATTCGGGCTGCAAACTCTCGATGTCACCGTCACCTATGTCAAGAGGTGAGCAGCAATCAAATTTCCGACACTAACCTACTTTTGGAACAAAATCATTTACAGTGCCTGCCTTTCTGCGCTTGCCACAAAATGGATGGGGGTAGCTCGAGCCAGGAAGGATCAGCTCTGTGTGAAGACCAAAATCAACTGCAAATTTGGAGCTGCCAGCAGGCTGCCGATCTACAAGTAAAAATTGCGATCAATATCTGACCAGATTTGGCAGGCAATCATTCTGCCTTCCAGTCACTTGGCTGCACAAAATTAAGGTCTTCAATTGATAGCCCGTACCCAAAAATGAGGGGGGTTGGGGGGGGGTCTCTGGCCAAAATATTGAAAATTGAGGCCGCTAGAGAGATGCCGGAAACTCGTGGGAAAATAATCTTTACCCTTGCGATCACCCTTCTGGGGTATATGAGACCTTCGGATGGACAAAATCTGGCTCAGACAGGGTTAAATTTACATAAAAGAGGTTGGTGTATTTTACAAGATTTTCGCTCACCTCTTGACCTATGTCCCAAGTGTTCAGTTCAGTTCAGAGGGCCGCGTCACGCGTCACCTTGCAATGATACATCTCGCCGTTAAGGTAAGTGGGCCGCATGCAAGAGGTGTGCGATCTCTGGATCACCCAATACTTCCCACGACCCACCCCCCCCAAAAAAGGAAGTGATCATCAAACCATCACCGTGCGACGCGCTCGTCATCTTCTCGCCTGTTCTCCCCAAAGCCCGTCGTATCTCAGCACTTCTCTAGCTCACTCTGCAAACAGTAAATCATAACTGTGTAAATGCTGCCTCTGTCAAAAAATGCTACTATCTGTGACCACCTACTTGGCCACCCTACCTAGTACTCCATTAAGTCTGAACTTAGGACCTCTGTCGATCTCCATTGATATCCCATTCAACATAATGAAGGATATGATGGAACACCCGCGCTCCCGCAGGGAAAGATGGCTCAAGTGGATATGCCATCTGACCTAGCCCGCCAATGCGCTGGTTGCCGTAAGCTTTATGCTGCGGTCGTGAGTTCAAGTCCCGTAACAACCACCACTCCCACTGGCCAGTCGCGCGTCCTACAGAAGAACGAAGTAAAAACATCAACATGGATCAAGGACATATGGAAAATGCTCCCACTGGCGCTAAACCCGTCAAAAAGCGAACGTCTCAGTAATGTTAGCGGCGACGGGGGCAGCGGAAACGAGCGGCCCAGGCTCAGGGCATTCGTTCTGGAAATGGCCGAGCTTCCGGCACTTCCAGCAAGTGACACGCGACTTGTCACGGTACGTCCGAGCCGCAAGCGCAACCGGCATCGGGTTTGATGACGATCCAATCGCAGTGGTATAGTCGGTTTCCTGGCGCAGCTCTTCGTTGAGCAGGCGACCGATAACGAAATCGAGGTCGTCCATCTGGGGATTCGAGTAGAGGAAATAAGCAGTCTGTCGTAGGCTGTTTAAACCAAAGGCACCATTACTACGGCTAGGTACTTCAACGACACCACTGCCAATCACATGCTGAGAATCATTGAATTATTAGCTGAATTGAAGTCCAGGACAGTCACTTCAACAGTTCTTGGGGTAAGTTCATGGTGTCAATGGTGTATTGTAGTAGTGGACAAGAAAGGCACCGTCACGCGTCTCCGTGGCGATGCGGGATGTGATACTGGTGGGGTCTTTCTCTCACTTACCATGTCCCTTAATTTATCTTAAAGCTCTGTTGCAAAATTCATCGAGGTTCGGGTGGCTTTGAATATAGGAGATAACATGAATATAATATATTGTATGGCATCTTACCTGAATTGCGACCGCCATCAGGATGCACCCGATGGAATTCCGGGATCTCTCGTCCCTGGCATCCCCACACGTCCATCAACAGGTCCGCCATCGGGAAAACCGCACTCGCCCACGGGCTGCCTTAAACACGGCAGGTAACGTGAATAGAATATATTGTATGGCGTCCAACCTGAATTGCGACTGCTGTCAGGATGCACCCGATGGAATTCCGGGATCTGTTGTCCCCAGCATCCCCACATGTCCATCAATAGGACCGCCACCGGGAAAAACCACACTCGCCCAAGGGTGGCCTTAAACACAGCAGGTATCGTGAATACAATATATTGTATGGCGTCCGACCCGAATTGCAACCACCGTCAGGATGCACCCGATGGAATTCCGGGATCTCTCGTCCCCGGCATCCCCACACGTCCATCAACAGGACCGCCACCGGGAAAACCCGCACTCGCCCACGGGTGGCCTTAAACACGGCAGGTAACGTGAATACAATATACTGTATGGCATTTTGAGGATTAGACAGCTTATATAACCAGAGTCAAGGTTCTGGCCTGGTCCGTGCGCATCTTTGTTGCGAGCGAAGCGAAGCATATACCATAACATATGTTGGAGATTCAATCCGGCATCTGGTAGAAAGTGCTGGAAAGCTGACTGATTGGATTAGCCGAAGCATGATTGGTGATCCCGACGTATCCTCGACTCACGATTACAACACACGAGGTACGAGTGAAAAAATTGTTGTAGCGTCTGTTTATAAGAGACTAACTCACGATGGAGTCAGCCGCAGAATATTTTAGATTATTTAGTATACAGTATAAATAGTGGGATGAGGAAGAGATCCTCATCAGCCTGTAAATCTGGTCTAACAACTATTTGTGCAATCTTACCTGTATAATAACAACAACAAACGTGACGAGCAGAGGAAGTCGAGTGCGAGGCCGAAAATCGATTGAAACGCCGTGTTCGCTATTCCAACTGTAGGTCTGATTTCACATTTTTGTTGAGTTGCTGGATTCTTACGCCTCCATCCAATATGCCTACATTCCGGGTTTGAAAAAATTTAACCCAGAAACAGTCGGGCAGTTCTATGGAAGCGATAAAATGAAGCCCAACCACCAGCAGTGGGCTGTCCACGTCCCTATAGCTCTTGTTATGCTGGTTTTACGGTTCCTGAGGTGTAGTACACCATTCCGGGCCGAATGTGTACCCTCAATCTGATCTCACTCGGGCGGTAAATGGTAAGTTGAAAATGTCGAAACGTCGCATTTTCATGCCTGTATGAATGCACGCCCTATCACCAGAGCAGAAGAAGAGGTAAATCCAGTGATTTGAGGCGATGAGTACGGGTTTGTATCATAAGACTAATCTAGGCATGTCACCGTTATTGAAAAGGACATTGTGCTCCCGCTCACCGTCTTAAGTTTCCGTCAATATTTTTACCGTTTTGATCCAATTTGACTGTGATTAATATTGTTATCATTTTTGACCAGAGATGGGTCAACGCCAACCCAATTCAATGATTGGGACATATCTAGATTTGGTTTGAATCCCGTTTGAGTGACTTTGCACTTTGAGCGCTTGTGCAGGACGCCATCAGCTTTAGAGTTCATTTTGCTCCAAGTCATAGGAATTATTTTTGCATCGGGACCATGATCCACAGTGCTAATACAATGGGTGGAAGCGGTACAAGTACGCGTTGAGTCCGATGTGGCCGGTGCGGAGCTGGTTCAGGATGCTCTCAGTTGCGGCATCGCTGGACTCCCGGATTCAAGGAAATTCTGGACATTGGGGTCAATAACGGCGGGTGTCATCCGAGCAATCTGCTTCAGGCGTATGTCTATTCATCTCAAGACTTCTAATGATCTAATGCATGGAGTTTGTCAAGTTTGGTCTTCCGATGGTTATTTATCCCATGGCTGCAGTTGGAGCTTGATCCCTATCGAGAACGTGTTAACAACACTGCAAAGCGGGCCGACAAGAACAAGGTTCTACCTCATGGAGTCCCAAATCACATGTATAAAGCTCCAGAAGACTTCGGTGTCTTGGATTTCAAGGATTGTTGAATCCCTTCCAATCGTCATTGCTTCTTGAACTGTTCATTATTCCAGATCACAGTGGACCCGCAATCAATTGCTCATGTGCGAAACCTGTATGCACCCCCAGACCACGAGGTCTTTGAGTTGGAATCATTAAGATGGCGCTAAATTTGTGCTGGATGCCCATGGTAGTGTCCCATGTATCCAAATTAATACAGGGATAAATATTTGTCAAAGCACCAATGCTCCAGACCCGTCCAAAGCCGACGTGACTTGGCCACGTGAGCACGCGCGCAGAGCTTCTCATTTTATTTTCAACGGACCCTCTACATGTTTCTTCCTATTATCTCTCCCTAATATATTTGGTCCATTTACGCTGATGGGGGTAGGCCTAGGTTGAGCCGGTGGAAGGCAGTGCTTGCGGAGTATCATCAGTCCGACTGCATATCGGGCAATCACCGGCCATCAAACGAGCGTGGTGCTCTGGCTTTCCATAGATCAGCACTCGGCCGTGGTCCCGCTCCTTGCTCCCGACCATTACTTCCGTCGGCGACTGTTATTATCTGGGCTTCGCAGTACTCCTGGGTGTCTCTAGCTTTGCTACACATCTCAAGTTCCTTAAATCTATCTTGTCTCAAAAGGTTAATGCGTATTCAAGCTGAGACTTTCCGCCATCTCGACAACTCCTTGCTCAGGCTCTGCGCTGAATAAAATAGGTCCAGATGTTGTATTATTCAATGACACTCAGTGACACAATAGAGGTGCATTCAAAGGGCTGGCATTTTGAAAAGCGTGACCTCGTGCAATAGAGGTGCGTTCAAATGGCTGCCATTTTGAAAAGCATGACCTGACACAATAGAGGTGCATTCAAAGGGCTGGCATTTTGAAAAGCGTGACCTGGCGCAATAGAGGTGCAGTCAAATAGCTGCCATTTTGAAAAGCATGACCTGATGCAATAGAGGTCATAACGATAACAAATAAATGGAGCTAAAGTATCCCCATTAAAAAGTTTCCCATCATTACACTCAAAAGTCTTTGATAGGGCGCCACCGGACCCACTACCTAAAGTTAGTGGGCATCACCAGAATTAGTTGGGATCAACACATATTGATTGTGTTGGGCAAGGCAACTGCCCATCTTTTGGCTGTTTGACATGAATTGTTTTGGGCGGACTCTTAGACATCGGAGGAAGGTTCACAGCCGAAAAAGCCTCTGAGTTGAGCTTACCTGAGGCGTTATTGCCACTCACACGGGAAATTGGAATTTTCACCTCGGCTGATAACGTTGCCGAAAGTGTCGATTTCAGCTGCAAATCAAACTCGGATGAAAATTATTTGAACTGATAGTTTCGGCAAAGCTGAATACATTACTGAAAGTGTTAGATTAGGCTGCAGTTTCATTGCATATTGGCTGCGAAGGTCTGTCGTTTCAATATTTTCGGTCCGCTCGGTCGCCGCATGCGCGTCGACCAGCTCACATTGAGCCTGGTGAACACGATCTCACAGAAACATGTTATTACCATTTGCAACTGCTCAACTTCTGTAAACCGAGAATTAGTAGAGTATATTACCAGTGAATTCAACCAGACTTGCATGAGCTGGAATGACCTGAATCGGCTCAAGTTTTCTCGGTCGCCGCAGCTCACATTGGAGCCTGGAGATGTATAGTCCGGGGAGGAGAATAAGGAGTAATTTATTGAATCAGTCCTTAAAAGTCCTGCAGAACTTCTGTTCGTTGGGGGAATGAAGGAGCTGAGATAGTAAGCAGGATTGTGTAATCTGAGGCATGAGGGTCGGCCCGAAGCTTTTTGGTAGGGACAAAAGACGCTGACGTGAAAACAAATGACGAAAATGTGATGGTCCGCCAAAAGTTGCATTTGTCTGACCAGATTTTGCAGTCTTTGAATATGTGCCAGCAACAACTACACTATGTCAGTTTGACTCGGCATACTATTTCAGAGTCAATTGAGGCCATATCATTCTTTCTGTCAGCCATGCACGTATAATTGGAGTGCCTCTCCGCAAAATTTTACTCACCTGACAGTTTTCAGAACATTTGTGGCAAGACAGATTTTCAAGAAATAAGATGTTGTATGAAAGACCCCAGACGACCCAGGACCGGTAGCCAAAGACCAAAGATGCTCTCCCCAAGACTAAAAAGCTCAAAGACACAGTTCAAAGACGAAAGATGCCAAAGCCAAATGTGTAGTTTTACTGATGCCTCCAATTTAATTTACAGCTGTTTGCGGAACTTAGGGCGCGGCCGTTTTTTTTCTGTTTTCAGCTGTTTTGGGCAGGACAGCTGCTGTGGGCTCAATTCTCATCCGTTTACTTTGGGAGTATGCTCAATCTATTCAGAATTTTGATGCGCAGTTTTCTGTGTCTTAAGATTTGTCACTTTGTCCTCGGATCAAATTTATGGCCCAGGTAGGCATATTTTGGGATATTTCCAGGCAGGACAGCTCTAGGATCGGCATTTCAGCCCCGATTGCCCTAATTTTTTTATACAGTAGACTTCTATGTATAACCCAGTCCCTGAAATACCGGGATAGTGGATATTCCTCCTGCTTTCAATCTAGTGGTCAGGAAATGTTGGGTAGATTTAATCTCAATCAGCTTGCTGTTTCAATATGGAAGCTGGGCATCATAGAGAGATTGCATTCACTATCCCGGTATTTCAGCAACTAGCTTATACATAGATGTCCACCGTATAAAAAATTTGGGGTAATCAGGGGTGAAATGCTCATCCTAGAGCTGTCCTGCCTGGAAATATCCCAAAATATGCCCACTTGGGCCATAAATTTGATCCGAGGACAAAGTGACAAGTCTTAAGACACAGAAAACTGCGCATCAAAATTCTGAATAGATTGAGCATACTCCCAAAGTAAACGGACGAGAATTGAGCCCACAGCAGCTGTCCTGCTCAAAACAGCTGAAAACACAAAAAAAACGGCCGCGCCCTAAGTTCCGCAAACGGCTGTAATTTACCTCGGAGTCCAAAAGACGATCGACGTGGCATTGTGGTAAGAAGCAAATTTTCGGGGGACGCAGAGGAACAAGGCCAAACAAAATCACGCAATTGCCTGAACAAAAGATTCAAAAAGTGTTTGAAAAAAGGACGACCCTGGGGGATCGAAACCATGACCTCCTCGGTTGCCCAAACATTGCCAAAGAAAAAACTGGGAAATAGGGCGCTATAACGGGCACCTGGATATATCCTTGGCACAAAATCCGCGCAGTCCCGCCTTCCCTGTCGCGATCGCTGGATTTTATCCCTTCCGAGCTCCGAAACTGTGTCGGAATTAGGGTTCGGCTCGAGGCGCTATTCAGATCCGACTTCATAGAGATGTATTGGGGGCAGCAAAATTTCAGTACCGCGTAACTGCCAAAACATTGAATATTGATGAGATGGAGAAAAATGTAAAGGTGCGCTTGAATGATGTTCCTCACGTTCAAATTATTCGATAAGCTCTATTATTTTTATCTGAATAGATATGCCAATTGTGCTGCACAATTTATCTCGGTGTACACTCACGAGCTAACCGGCGCAGACTTGGCTTGGGTTAACAAAAAATACCATGGCCATCGGGTGCTTCCTCCTAACAGGTTCAGTCTTCTAAAACTCTGCACATCAGCAGTATTATTGATGAATTGAAGGTTTTTGACTGGATCTGCTTGGATCTGAGCACATAGCTGCTTGTACATATTTGTGGCTATTGAGGGGTGTTCAGCGACTGGGTACGCACTGCGAAATCTCTTGAAGCGGGGAGCGGGCCCAGATGATGGTGGGAGAGGACAAGAATCTACGGGCGCGTCACCGGCCGTCAATCAATTATGGAATGGATCAGGTGAATTGGCCAGGTTGGGGACTTCCGACGAACTTGCACGAATATGTGACGAACTTGCATCTTTTTTGGAGCACAGGTCCACATCCGACGACCTTTCCTTCGCTTATTTCTGATCTGGCGAGCTTGCGCCATCAAGTGACGACGATCCTGGCAACTGCTCTTGTATGCTGCCGTCACGGCCGCCAGTGTATTTAGCAAGTACGTCCAAGATCATCACAGTGGTTTGTTTCTTCTTGTGATGTTTACAAAGCTTGCATTTGGAGTCTTCATCATCCTTGGCAACCTTGGGTTGGAAATATGGGCCGGAATTGCCCTTACCGTCCTTCCCAGTTCAAGGCGTCACTCCCAGAAGCAAGATGTGGCAATGTTTTCTCAAGTTCGGAATCGGCAATTGATTTGATGTGCTTCATTTTTGACACAAACTCATGAGAAACTCGGCGCAATTGCACTCGAACACCACTGCATTCCCTGCAAGTTATCGTTGACCGGGAAGGGATACAGTATGCGCACAGGCACAAAATTCGAAAAATATTCCACAACGCGGTTCGCCGGGGGTTAAATTTTCTGTGCGCATGTTGGAGAGTGCATCACCCAGCCGGACCATGAATCGACCAGAAAACAAACACTCATTCCACGTCTGCACCGGGAAGAGAGAAAATATGCGCACAGCCACAGAATTTAGCAAATATTCCACAACATGATTTGCCGGGGGTTAATTTTCTTGCGCACATGTTGAGGGGTGTATTCACCTAGCCGGACTATAATTCAACCAGAAAATGAACACTCATTCCACTTCTGCAGAAGATATGCGCACACACACACTGCCGCATTGTTTACCTCATAACTCACTCAGAAATACACCGTTCCCGATGGTTTTTGCAGCCACTTCTGCTCAGATTTCCGCTGGCCTTCCAACGCACACAGCTTGCCAAAAATATGTTTAGTTTCAGGTCCGCTGCGCACTGAAAAGTTCAATTGTGCGTTAAATTCACTCCATTTGGGCATTTGATCCGGCAGCCTGCTGAGCTCGCCCTTCAAATAATGTGTTCAATTGATGGCCCGGCTTCCGAGCCCGCCCAATTCATCACGGGACACACACTGCCGCATTGTTTACCTCATAACTCAGAAATACACCATTCCCCATCGTTTTGCAGGCATTTCTACTCAGAATTCTGCTGGCTTTCCAACGCACACAGCCTGCCAAAAATCTGTTCAGTTTCCTCTATGCGTCCGTTCGTAATGATGCCGTGACGAGACGCGCCCCAAAATTCATCGTCATCATCGTCTAAGCCGAATCAAGAACCCCAACGTCATTGCCGTGCTCAAGCTAGCTGCTATCCAACTCGGCGCATCCCGAGTTCGAAGTCTTACGGCCAACGCACCTCCACTGCGCACTCCGGATCAGCACTCAAACATCAATGCATTCACGCTCCCTATATTTTCCCAGCTCACGACCTTAACCTCTTTATTTCATCGATGAATCCATTGATTCCGACGCCGAGTTCCTAAGCCCCTGGACCTGGACCGCGATTGTTGCCCTGCAAAGGCTCACCCACCTCTCACTTTCCTCTCACACTGCCAGAGGCGGCTTGCCGATCCTCCGACCTTCTAGAGGTGTGCAAATCCCTGCAAGCAGTGAGCACTTCTCGTCGATCCTGGCTGTCACTATCCCATCCGGTGTTTCCCTACAGATGCGAGGCTACTATCACTCTCTTCCCAACATGGGTTGGAGAAAGTCCTGTGGGTGGAATTGTCCGGCAGTATGGCGTCGCATCCAAGGTTTGCGGGGGGTGGGGATATTCTGTTGGGGCGGAGCCAGCATTGGGGACAACACTTCCATCGGTGTTCCTTTGCCCGATGTCTCCATGAAATGGCGACTCGGTGACAATTGCTCCAACGTGCATTGCCCATGGTCCTCGTTATACATTGGCCTAAAGGTACCGGCCAACCCTACGACCAACTCGATCATCTTGGTTGGTATGTCGCGCATTCTCATCTCCCTTATAATGATCATACTAAAATCTATCTATCAGTTTGAACTTCTATTTACTTCGTTCCACCTTACGTACGATTCCTACACAATACAGCCGCTGTCGAACCGCTGTGTAGTATCTATGTAGGCCGATTCTCGGCAAAATTGCCCAAATTGGAAAGGGTGATAATGCATAACATCCCGTCCCCCCCATGCATTATGCATTATGCATTATGGAGCTGTTCCTCCGCCTCCGGACGTTGTTCCCAAATTCGATGCAAAATGAGATTTATGCATTACCAGATTGTGCATTATGAGATAAGAGTCGTTCATTTTCTCAGCGAAAAAAACGTCCACCTGGCTCCAAAGTCCTTGCCCTTTGCAACCCGGCCTCCACCCTGTTCCTGTGTCAAAGCAGCCAGCTTGCGCTTCTTGGGGCGATCCATCTTCAGAATTGTCGTCCTCCACCTCCTCCCCGCCAATAAGGGCAAAATTCTCATGAGCAAAGTGACGCTAAGTCGAACCCTTGGACAGTACGCACCACCGATTACCAACCGCGGGATCTGTGAAGGTCCAAGGGCAAGTCCGTCCGTTTGTTGGACTGAAGATATCTATGGAATTGCCAGTACCAAATTTAACCAATGAATAGAAACAACAAACGAGTGATACTGGATGGATCTGGGAGGCCATATTGCTGGAATTGCCTTGAAGATCAGGCAAGTTCTTCATAAATCTCGGCTTCCAGCTCTACCTCGGCCTGCCGATATTGCTTCATGCATGTTTGAGAATCCCCAACTGTACAGCTCAGAAGCGACTACGAGCACGAAACAGCTATCGGGACTTAGTTGCGAGACGTGAGTCCGGCACCTTTATTTCTGGCTATCTGAACTCTTTGCCAGATACATCCCTAGCAGGTTTGTCATAGCAGAATTTAAAACCTGTTTGGCAATTCAAAGCTCAATAATTAAACCCTAATAGGGTTATTGCTCACACTGGTGTTACCTGGCGCCAAGATGATCTTGGTGCCGTTGACCCGAGCCCCGAAAATGGCCGATGGTTTAAAACTCCGCTACGGAAGATTCTCACCGTCATTCGGGCCCGAACTCCTCCCTGGCATGTACAGTGAACCCATCCACCCCACCCCCAGACCACATTCAGAGAAACTGTGCCTTGTCGTCAACCACAAGTTCGTGACTTCAGCCTAAACTCCATGATGCTGCGTGAAGCTATCGTCGGTTCTCCAATAGACACTCTCAAAAACCTCGGTGACCGCATCCTCTCTCTGCGACGCATCCATGGTCCAGATACTCAACTCGTTGTATGGAAATCCCACGTTTCCCAGGCCTACCGTCGTCTTCCCATGCACATCGTGTGGCAGATTAAGCAGACTGTCACCATAGATGGTCAGCAACATGTGGATCGTTGCAACAATTTCGGGAATCGCGGTGCCGCTCCATCAAGAGCAATGTCTACATAGACGACAATTGTTCTGTTGAGCTCGCAGACGACATCGACTTTTACGAGCCGTACGAAGATTTCTTCCCGGCTGCGCAAGTCAAAACCCTATGCCATTGGGATGAAATTGGGCTAACCCAAAGAGCAACAAATTCAGCTTCGGGCCTGGGGATCACCTCGCCGTCAAAGTCAATAATGCCTCCGAGCGAAATCTGGAGAGACGGAAGTGTTCGGAATGACCAGGGCTATCCAAACAAACCGGGCCAGAAGGTGGCTCTGGGACCACGCTGGAATTGAAATCAATCTGAAGGGCAACGAACTCAGCTTCAGGCCCAGGGCTCACCCCGCTGTCGAAGTCACACGTTTCAAAATGTCTTCCATTGAAAGCCCTGTAGAAAAGGCACTAATGCTTCTGAGCGAAATCTTAAGAGCTGGAATTGTATTAAATTTCACACTAGCTAATCGAGGCGTTCCAGGAGAGTATCCCGCTCACGTGAACACAACGCATGAACTGGCGACCATTTCCCCTTGGGGTGAAAGCCCCGTGAGTCGTCGTCGCCACCAGCGCAGCACAGTTTAGTTGCGGTGGAGTAATTTGTGAGAAACTACCTCCGATGTGGGCGCAGGTTTGCGACGTGGCGGTCGGAGTACGAAGAGAAGATGATTCGGTACCATTAAGTTGGTCAACGGATCTTCCCGTGAACTTCACTTGCCGATGCCATGAACATTGCGGGAGCCTGCAAGAACAAATAAAATTACAATGTCCGTCCGTCCAGTGTTCTACCTAAGGGTTAAGGGTTAAGTAAAATTAAGGGTTAAGTAGCACTTAAGTTAAGGGCTTAACCGCGGGGAGAATCTTGTTAAGCCTTAATTAAGGCTTAGTGATCTCATTACATAATTGGGATCAATGATCAGCAAATTTTCCTCGTCCTTTCTCGCCCATCGTCGCTGCCTGTGCAATGCCTAAAGGACGAATCTGGGACTTCTTCCATGAGGGGGAAATGCAAACCAAATCACACCACAAGGCCTACTGTCTGTGCTGCATCGAGACCCACCAGCCGGATCCTATGGCCACCGACGCTATTGATGTCGTGACTAAACAATGGCTGGAGGTTCACCCGTGGTTCAAAGCAGGTGTAGTGTTGCAGTTAAAGGTTAAGGCCTTAAGTTAAGGCTAAGGGTAACCCTTAACAAGAGGTTGAAAACATGTAAAGCCCTTATTAAGCCTTAATATGTCAGACGACCGGACGTAACGGCCGTCGGCCGACGGCCCGATCATAATTGCTCGGCTAACTTTTTCTTCCAATCCGCTCACCGAATACTCAATACGAAGAAGGTTTGGCCGAGAAACGTGAAGGACGCACCAACCACTCTGAGGAGCAGGTGAAGCTGCTACTGGCTGTTCCTCGCTACGTGGAGGCGCTCCTTAGCGACACTGATGACAGTGATGTCGAAGTAACTGAACGTTTGTCTATCGTGGTGAAAAGCAAGGCGGCGTGGCGGAAGCAGATGGTGAAATGGCAGGAAGAGTTGCGCGAGGAAGAGTTGCAAGCTACTCCTCAGGGCGGCGAGGAAGAAGACGGCAACGATGAAGATCTACCTTCCACTATCTCGGCACCTGCGGTGCCGCGCCCTCGTCGTCCTCACTCCTGGTTTCCTATAACCCTCAAGAATCTCTTCGGTGGCAATGTCATGCGCCCAATCGGAAGGCCAGTTCCTCGCGCTCGGGTTGTTACAGATGAAGGCCTGTACATGGAGCTCCTTGCAGCTGAGCACAGCGACGAGGAACCCGACGCAGGGGCTCTGGAGGGTTCCGGTGACGACTATGATGGGTAAACTACCGCTTGTACCGTTTTGGGAATTAAGCCTTAATTTGACCCTTGAAAAGACACCCTTAATAAACCCTTAACAGCCTTTGTTTCAGGAGCCACCCTTATTAAGACCCTTAACTGCAATACTGTCAATGACCGTGAATTTCGGCCATTAGAAAAAGAAGGTCATTAAAGCACGTGCTTCAAAAGGAATAGAAAAATTACAATAATGGCTTAAATGCAAGGCCGTCGGTGCGGCTCAGAAAGTGTCTCCGGGACAACTGTGGAATTGAAAAATGAAGGTCATTGAAGCACATGCTTCAAATGAATGGAAAAATTACAATAGTGGCTTAAATGCAAGGCCGTCGGCGTGGCTCAGAAAGTGTCTCCGGGACTGCTGTGGAATTGAAAAATGCAGGTCATTGAAGCACGTGCTTTAAAATGAATGGAAAATACAATAATTGCCGAAATTCACGGTTATTGAAGCACACGCTTCAAAATACAATAATGGTTTAAATGCAAGGCCATCGAAGCATGCGGTTCACATTGAATGCCTTGCGGGAAACGCAAAATGACTCTGGGCGGGATCTAAAGCGAGGGAAATGTTCACAATGACCCTAGCTATGCAGATCCGCACCTCAGAAAGTGTCCCCGGGACTGCTGTGGAATTAAAAAGAAGAGGGTCATTGAAGCACGTGGCCAATTTCTACACCATTTTCGAATTCCTCAGAGGACGCCCAGTGATCTGCGGCTATCGACAATCCAGCACCCCCGGACGCGACCGGACCCTCCCCCTGGCTCTCTCTATCCTGCAAATGGTAGCTGATGTATTAGGTTACGCATTGCGCGTCTCATCCGCATATGTGCCCGTTGTGATCTTCCACTGTATTTGCTAACAAAATACAAGATATGCCTTCACTCCGCTCCAGCAGAACACCGGCTGTGAAAGCGAAATTTAAATTTACCTGTCAGATATGAGAGTTTCATTCCATTGCGCCACGGCGCCAGGAGGCTTTCGTGTTTCTCGGAGAATCAGAGATTTCTTGGCGCTTACAGCAGGGTCAAATGCAAATGTGTCAGAAGATTCGCGAGGATACCGATGACACGAGCTACGAAAATTTTGAAACTGGCTGCCATTTTGAAAAGCATGACCTGACACAATAGAGGTGCATTCAAATGGCAGGCATTTTGAAAACCATGACCTGACGCAAAAGAGCTGCATTCAAATGGCTGGCATTTTGAAAAGCATGACCTGACAATAGAGATGCATTCAAATGGCGGGCATTTTGAAAAGCATGACCTGATGCAATAGAGCTGCGTTCAAATGGCTGGCATTTTGAAAAGCATGTGAAAAGCATGACCTGACGCAATAGTGGTGCATTCAAATGGTGGGCATTTTGAAAAGCATGACCTGACACAATAGGGGTGCATTCAAATGGTGGGCATTTTGAAAAGCATGACCTGATGCAATAGAGGTGCATTCAAATGGCAGGCATTTTGAAAAGCATGACCTGATGCAATAGAGGCACATTCAAATGGCAGGCATTTTGAAAAGCATGACCTAACACAATAGAGGTGCGTTCAAATGGCAGGCATTTTGAAAAGCATGACCTGACACAATAGAGATGCATTCAAATGGCGGGCATTTTGAAAAGCATGACCTGACGCAACAGAGATGCATTCAAATGGCTGGCATTTTGAAAAGTGTGACCTGGTGCAACAGAGGTGCAGTCAAATGGCTGCCATTTTGGAAAGCATGACATGACACAATAGAGGTGCATTCAAATAGCATGCATTTTGAAAAGCATGACCTTCCAGTCTCAATAAAATAGTTCATTCAAATGGCTGGAATTTTGAAAAGCATGACCTTCCAGTCTCAATAAAATAATCATCGTTGAACGAGAAATCGGGGTTCGTCAACGATTCGGACTGGTTGCAGCTATATTACACGGCTATCCCGCCAGACGTCGGAATTTGATAGGATTGATGGATACGGTATCGTGAGCGAATCCGTTCCAATCTGAATTGGCACGGTTATGCTCGCCGCAACACAGTACTGGTTGACGTGGGCGCCCCGGTCATGCACGGCATCGTCATTGGCCGCGTACAACTATTTTTCTCGTTTGCCTTCGTGGACAAGCTCTTCGAATGTGCGCTTGTTAATTGGTTTGTACCCGTCGGAAATACCCTGATACGGGGATGTGGGTTGTCGAGCCGGAGCGTCAACGTGGCGGATTGCCGTCCTTAGCTATCATCGACGTCGATGCTATTGCGCGAGCCTCTCACCTTATCGGTGTTTATGGGACGGCCCGCTTCCCGAGGACTTTCATTTCTCCGACTCTCTTCATGCTTTCGATACTTATTTTGTCAATCCGTACGCAGACCAGTATGTTTGTTTCCACAGTTACACTTGGGTTCGTGCATAAGCTTTGATTCGCTCTTTTTTTCTAGCCCTATAAGCAAGCAAGGGGCTACCAATACCCGAAAAATGCACCGGATGTCGATTTTTTTTTCTCAGAGGGTCGGGTGGACCATATGCATGAATTTCTAGCTTGATATTACAATGTATTTAATTTACATCGAATTTTGTACCTACGCCCTTGCAAGCTTGCCAGCTTTTGTGGGCTTTTGTGTGACAAGGCCAAACAAGCCACAAGCTAATCGTCAAATGGCTGATGAGTTGGGATGTTGACCAAACCGATCGAGCTGTTCGGTACGAGGAATATTATGTTTTGTATGCCGGTACCCAGTTACAGTGATGAGGGGCTCACGTGAATCTCTGTTGGCGCATTGGTTGGTGACTTGGTCGTAAAGCGTTGGAATCCTTTGATTTCCAAGCATGAGAACGTCGATGAAGAAGATTCCGACGACGAAATTGCCGAAGAAGAAAGCAAGGAGCACTCTAGTCTCCTATAAGCAGATGCGACAACAATTTTTGATGCCTTCATTCCTCGTTGGGCCACTTGCATGCCAAAAGCTGTGACTTAGGCCTCATTTTGTGCATAATCACACGGGACTTCCCCGCAACCACCAAACATGATTCAAATATGTTTTATTAGTCCTTTTGACTCAGAAAAATGTATAGTGTACGCAAACTGCTGCAGGCAGCACGAAGGACTATTTTACATCACAGTCTCCATGCCATCTGTAAAGTTTAGAGTGGTTGAGAAAAACTGCACAAATGAGGAAGTGTACAAACAGGTGCACATAAAATCAGGGCATCTGCGGCTCTTGGAGCTCCATTCCGTTTGGTCGCTGCAGGTCTCGTTCCTCCCAGACCCTCGGTGGCCTTTGCGTACGGGTTCGGCCGTGCCCGCGTCCCGCTTCCCTCCGACCTGGACTTCCCCGCTGCCTTTCCCCCCTGCGTCGTGAAGTCCCAGTCGGCCGGGACGGCCGGCCCGCACACACCACACCACCACACCTTCCTCCTCCTCTCTCTCTCTCGATTCCGCGTGTACTGCGGCCCCGGTGCAAAGCACCAGTTTCTCCTCTGCATCCCTCACTCACCAGGCCGAGGTGCAGCGGTCACCTACCTTGCCATGTAAAATAGAGATTGCTCAGGGGACAGAATCAAATTCATAGCAAATGAACACCAGGGAAAGAATACCCGCCTCGCAGGGCAGGAAAAGAAATGTGGCAGGTGCTAATTTCCGTGCAACAGAATGATACGGCACCGAAAGTGGGCTGTACAACCAAAACAGATTGTGAAACGGATGAGTACTGCAGTAGTTGATAACTGCTGACAGTGTCAAATTCACCCCCTGGTCTGTCCGAATCTGTTGACAGTCAATATGAAATTCAGAAGACAGGCTGTTTAAAACAATTGAAAAAGTGAGGGAAACCATATAATCCAAGTATTTGGGTCAGCTCAAAGGAAGTTCTCATGATATAAGTTGAATATCAAGTCAACTTTGAGTCAGACTGCTATAGTTCTCATTCTCGTAGCGTCTGGCATGTTCAAGCATAGAAAACTTGCTTGTAACTACCGTATTAGCTGAATAAAACTCGCATTCGAATTGCTGGATGCGCGGCAGTGCCGTGGCAGGTGCGCATCACTGTCCCCGCAGTGCCGCGTCACTTCCCCGCAATGCCGCGGCACTTCCCCTCCTGGACACTGGTGGTCAACTGGTGGCATAGCCGCCAATCATCCATCAATCTGGGGCGATGATGCCAACGCCGCGCCCAAAGTTTGAGCGGAATCCGGTTGGATTCCGCTAACAGGCCCTCATTTCCCCGCACCCTGATTCAAAATGCAGGACGCCGAAGTGACGTTCTATAAATAGTTTTATTGCGTCGGACCCCGCGGCGGTCAGTCGGCATCCTTATACATTGGTTTTCGTTTTTGTTTCTCGTACATACTCTGTTTGCAGTTTCAGACGACTACACTTGAACACACACATTAACATCCGTAATTTTGACCTTTCAACCAAACCTGATAGCATGCCTCGGCGTCCAACGGTGAACTGAACTGCAGCCAAGTTTATCGCTCAACACGCCGCTTCCCGCGGTTGAGAACGCCAGAAGCCGTCAAATTAGGGGACAGTGTGCACCACTGTACTACTCAGAAAGGAGAATTGAATGTACCATTGCTGGATTTAGCTACAAATCTTGGCCGTAAATTGACGACGAGCAGTTTATATGGCTAGTGAAACTCCTGCTACCTTCTACTCACCTTCCAGAGTTCAGGAGCATAAGAACTATTTATCCTTTTCACAATCTTGTAGTTGTGACCTTGAATGGCGCTAGCGAAGCGTAGAGATGAACCTAGTAGTGTGGAATTTTGAGGTCTTTCATTTAGTTCCCCTTCCAAGGAAATGGACAAGTAGTTCAAGAGCTATTGCCAATCTATCATTTGCTCAAGGGCATGCAATTGAGAGCCTCGATCATTCAGGTTAGTGCATCCTAATGACGAGCCTAGTGTGCCCTGTCAAGGGCTTTTTTTTCGGTTGGGTTTCGAGGCAAAGGGGTCAGCGGTTCAATTGCTATTGCTTATTCACCTTTTACTCAAGCCCACGTAGTTCAGCCTTCATCAATCGCCCGTAAGAATTAGCCTCGGATTCATCGAGCTAGAGGGCCCGGAAGAGGGGTGAAAACACCGTTTTTTTTTTGACAAGCTCCAGAAATATTTATTTCACCTGGCATAAAGATTCCCTGCTCATCGAAGATACTATTGGTATTGGTATGGATCTTCATGATGCAAGTCTATTTAAGGTGATCCATGTCTCGAGCCTGAAGTTATTCACGATTCATTCTCGAAATCGGCCAGATCGGGGAGGTTGTCACAGTGTGTGACGCGCCGAATCCTCGTCACCCACGCGCGAAATAATCCTCATACTCGGAGATGGGGTCTATAATTTGTCTCTCAGGTCCTGAACTGCCTTCAAAAGTCAATTTTTCATCCCAGGTGAACTAGATGTATTTTCTTTTTTTTTTTTTTTTTTGTTCATTGTTATTTGCCCCTCGCCCCGTGGGGCATGGTGGGCATACTTCTACACAAGGTGCATACTGTGCTAATGTGTAATAGGAGGAGCGACCGGTGTTTAAATTTACTGCGAAATCATATCCGACCGCCAACATTGGGCTGCGACGGACGGGAGCGCATAGTGCGCATTATGTGGGATGCTAAGGGACCTGTGAAATAATGTAAGCGGTCCCCAGCGTAAGATGCGGGGGTGTAGGCTCCCGGTAAAGGTGGGCACTGGTGAATAAGGTAGATATAGAATCAAAGGGAAGCATGGGGTGTCAGGGTTCCGGTGTGTGTGTACGACTGCGTGGTCTGGGAACGTAGCGCGACACTCTGCACGCGACACCGAACAGATAGCCACCATTCTTGACAAGACGTTCCGCATCTGCCTCCGATGAGAAGGACAGTCGTAGAGCCAAAGTCGCCTTCTTTTCGAGATCACTGGGACGACATAGAACAGAATATTCCCATCCGAGTATATGCCCTTTATAATCGTAGTCGGCCAATTCTGGGGTTCCTGTTGGTAATTGGGCTTGCGAGGAGGGAGATGTCACCCATCCATTGATCATTTCACGGGCCTGGGCGAAGAACTCTAAGGCCTCAGTTCGGCAGGCAGGCATAGGGACTCCATGGAAAACCACCGAGTGCCATTTGTCATCGGTGTCGAATACCGGGCACTCGCGGTCATCTGCAAGGCGGAGAAGCGGGCGAATGGCCTCCCATATAGTGTCACTATGGGCGGCCAGGAGTTTTGCGGTGCATCCCTCCGCAGCAGGATGGAGGGCAATGTTACCACTCTTTGTCCACCCAACGCCCGCCAGGAAAAGCTTCACATGTGTCATGTTCTCGAAGAGGGGGCGGAGAGCGGTTGTGATTGCGGCATAGAGTGCAGCCGGACTAGGCCGTGCTTTCACCCGAGGGAGATGAGCAGGCTCCTTGTCAAAACGAATGATGACACGGGTGGGTCTTTGTGCGGATGGCTGAGCAGCGTCCCGGACAGGAAGGGAATCGGCAATCGGATGTTTTGCTGTGTGTGTTTCGGACGTCGTCGGGGATTGGGTGACAGCTGCATATGTGGCAGGCGCAATGGGTAGGTCGGGTCGTGTGGTCGCCGGGTCGGGCAACGAGACCGGAGTATCAGTGGTGGCAATTGTCTGAGGGGATATCCGGCAGCTGAGGAGGTGGAAAACCCCGAGCAGGTGCGGCGAGTAGGGAAGTGGACTGCCTGCGGTGGACTCGGATTCGTGTATGAGTGTCAGGGTGGCCAGAGCTGAGTCTAGCAGGGTTTCTAGGTGTCGGTGGTGAGTCAAGAGGTTGTCCCGAGCTTCCAAGGAGCTGAAAAGTTGGGTGGGCTGCAGTGGGGCGGTCGGACAAGCCGCCGTCCCATTTTGATGGTGGTGGTTAGGTCGTGAGAACATCCCACTAGATGTATTATAGTTGAGGAAGAAAATTGAAATAGTCACAATTAAGAGGTTGAAGCTTTCATTTACCAGAGAGTGGTTCCCAAGCCCTAGAGTGTTACTTCGAGTATCCAGAATCTCTCTAACTTTTCATAATGACATGACCTTGCCATCTTTGGATCATGGAATGTGTATCCCCCATTCCCATAAGCCTCGCTGTAGGCTTGGCTACTTGGTAGAAAAACAAGTTATCCTAGAGGCTCAGAACCTCCGGATTTTGGATCTGACGCGCGACTCGATGCTTCGGGATACCAAATGTGGTTTCTTTATGTGCTAGAACTTGCCCATGGGCGGGTACGAAACACATCGAGCCCTCAGTGACCACGTGAGGCGGGATACGGATATTGAATTTAGTCGGTCAATAGATGGATGATCAGGTGGGTTACAGCTGGAGAATAGGCTGGAGAACTCAGCTGGCCACCAGCTGGCTGTGAACCAGACAGCTTTCTCTTGTGCTGATTGATGCACGCTAACAAATTTGAACCAAAAACAAGTTCAATATTCAAGATTCGCTCGATCTGGCAGAGCAACAAATCTTGTATCCACACGTGATTGGTAGTTTGAATATCACTAATTGGCACCCAACTGATCAATACATACCCTTTGCTAGAATCTCTCAGGCACAACGGAGCTCTCAGTCAAAGATATGGCGGACTATATACTCCTTGCATGTAGCCATCATAGCACTGGAGCGCTACAGATGAATGAGCCGCAGCTATTCGTGCTGCCACCTACTTTGAAAGTGGGCTTTGACCCTGAGATTGAGCTACTGCATCACATGTCCATTAACAATACTGATGTAGATATAGGGTTGGTTTCGTTTTTTTGAACTCATCAGGTGGGCAATACAGCCCAAAACCAACGGCATCGATATGAAGCAGACAATTTGGCATATTATTTCCCATGATGACGGCCTGACAGCAGGCAAAACAACTGGCTGGGTTGTTCTGCCTACCCTCAAGGACAATCATCGCCGACTGGCCAGAAAGAGATTGTGTGACTGGCTGGGCCACACAGCTCAATCTGTCCCCCAGAACCCAAACAGAAGTTGCAATTTGTCAGATTGCAACAACCTTTATCCCCCAGAACCCAAACAGAAGTTACAACTTGCCAGGTTGCAACTTTCAGTGCCTGCAGTCAACAATGCCCTAGAGTCTAGGGCCCCTACGTTTGATTAATCCCTAGAGTTTAGGGGCCCCCGAAATCCGCCGGATTCTCAGCTGAATCCTAAACACTTGGGCAATAATAATATTTTTGTGCAGAGGGAATAATATTATTGGATGAGGAGCTTAGGTCAGGGCCCATGTATCTTTTGGATGAAGGGTATCCACAGCAGGTATAACATTTTGCTTGCCAAAAGTGCTGATGCCAGCCCAGTATAATATTTTTCCCCCCATGTGGTAGGGTTCAGCCGATCAATATTGAGAGCGCAAAATATTACCCAGCCTACTGACCTAGGCTTAGCCAATGGGTAGCAGTAATATTGATGCCCAGCAAGGGCTAAGCTTTGGCTGATGGGGAGAATATTATTATTTGCCCAGTGCAGTTGGATTCAGCCGACCGATATTTGGAAACCCCCAAAATATTGTTCTGCCTGCTGTCCCAGTAATCCCGGGCGTTGGCCAAGGAACAACGGTCCAACCAAGATCCAGAAAGACTTGCGCAGTGTGCAAGAGTCTTAATCTCGGGGTCTCAATCGCCTCTCAATGTCCCGGACGAGGAGGCCGCAGTAGATGCCTTCATTTTGGGGAACCAGGCGCAATTGGTGCGACAAAGAAAAGCTAGTCGTGACGGCGCTGCTCCAGGGTTTGGGACCAGGGTGATAAAGTCTCCAGGGACTTGCTCAGTAGACGTGGTCATTATTTTCTAGAGGACTGTTTATAACATTTGTACGATGCTAGCTCATGCATACATTAATCATTCTTAGTTTGCGCAATTAGACATGGACCAGGAAGGGCATGCAGCATATCAGACATGATACATGTGGAGGTTTTGAGTGTACGAAATGACGAAGGGAAACCCAACCATTACTGTGAGGGAAAGCGGTCAACAAAAAGTCAGCAGGAACAAATTCAAACGTACGTCGACTATCTCAACATCATCCGACGTCGCCGTCTTCTTCCGGTCCTTGCGGTCGAGGATTGCCCGCCTAGAGAAGAAGGGTGAGCACGAATACACGCAAAGCGCGCCAAGACGCACCGGTCCTTGTCCAGCTTAATGGTGGTGATCACCACGTTACTGGGGTGGATGCCAATGGGTGCAGTTGCTCCGTTCGACTTGTCGCACTGGACACGGTCGACGTGGATGACTCATTTCTTGCGGTACACCTAGGTCACTTTTCCCTCCCGACCCTTGCACTTGTCTCGTACGATGCGGACCTCATCGTCCTTGCGGATGGGCAGCGAGCGGGTCTGCGATGAAATTGAATGAGCTGCTAGACGTGCCACGCAAAGGCTCACACACATTGTGCTTGGACCTCAGCTCTTTTGAGGGCAGACATGATTTTACGGCGGATGGAGGAAGGCGCTGAAAAGTGGCAGGACTTGCAGATGAGTACGGCTCAAAAGCAGGTGTTGTGCTTGGACCCCAGCTCTTTTTTGGTATAGGCCATGATTTTGTGGTGTATGGACAGAGGGCAGAGAATTGCAAGAGTGCAGGACAGATCCAGGGGCCGGTGGGAATTGATGTGAGCGCGAGAGAGAAGAGGAAGAATGACACGTCACAAGGAAAAAAAGAAAGGCCATTCGAAGGCTCGAACACATGACCTTAGCAAGACATTCAAAAAACCAAGATACCGAATGGTACAAGTAGGACATACAGACTTTCTGGATCTCTTCACCCAATACCCTAGACCACACCTGGCCCGAATATTTGAATAGGTTTCTATTCAAATATTCGCCAGGACATAGCACCAGAGTCCTCTATAATATTTATTTCCTCTTGATATTATTTTCCTTCCCCGTATTAGTGCCACTTATAACCTATTTTCAGTGGCAACCCCCTCGGCACGCTGCAAACTGTCTGTGCCACCCACGCCATCACCGCGAAGCGTGACGTCTCTTCCTCGCCTCCGCCGTTTCGCCTGCACCCCATGCGGAGATGTCCTGGATTGGGTGCGTCTGCTATATTAATTACGTCCTCGAATACTCACTCACTCACGCAATCTGCGCTGCAGAGAAACGTCCCCCAACCCGCGCCCGTGTCGCCGCTAGGCTCCATACCGCCGTTCCTTCCCCAGCGGTGCCGCCTGTGTCCGCCACGTCTTCATCGTCTCTACGCCACACGCTGGCCCGCCACTGGAGTGTGGAGCGGCATTTCGAGATGGACGAGTGGGCAGAGGCTGGCACCACTTTGGATGCGCGGCATATTCGCAGCGGGCAGGAAACCGAACGCGCCGCGATATCGGAGCGCAATACGGCCTCAGTTTGGCGCGGGAGCTCGGGCGAGGACGATGTGCCGCGTGTGACTGCAGAGGTAGGGCCGCAGCGGGAGGCGAGTGGTGCGGGTGTGCGCACGGCGCGAGGTGCTGCCCATGCTACTAGTACTGTCGGCGAGACCCCACGGCGGCATGTGTTCTTTAATCGCTGAAATTCAGCCGTTGGGCCCGTCTCCACTATATTAGTAGTAGTGGTGATCCTTGATGAATAACAACTGTATATTGGACGCACCTACAACATTCTGCAGGAATGCAGACCGGACGTCATCTTCGCCAATTATTTACGACATTACTCTTCTGCAACCCGACAGAGCCAGCAAGACTCTGCGACGATTTCCGTATCCACATCTGCGATGACCTTGACCATCGGTTGTGACGCATGGCTTTTGGAAAGCCAACCGAAGCCGATGTCTATGACTATGGCTTATTCCATTTGGGATGAAACACCAATGTATGGCCGCTAGGCTCGAATCCAGCCTGTCGTATCGATATCGTTTGTGTCGGTAGACAGGCTGGTCGATCGGAGTTTAAATTGCCGATACGCGCGGCTTTCCATAAAAGGCTATTAGATAAGCAAGTGTGCTTTGGGCCACTGGAAATACAAAATTGTTGGACTAATGATAGAGGGTCGTAGACACCGTTGAAATAACGTTCTCAGTCTTTCAACCAACTTCAAATTCCCGGTTTCCATAATGTTAGAATATTTCTCGATTCTGTTGTCGCTGTTTGGCTGAGCCCCCGCTCCCCTTAAAGTCTGCTTATCTAATAGCCATTTTAGGTAAATCTGCGCATTACCCGAATTCACTACATTTTGATGGCTCCTCGGCCAACTTGACCCGAGGTCGGCTGAGGTTGGCCGAGGTTGGCCGAGGGGCCTCGACCGGGTAGGTCGAACCCCTCGGCCAACCTCGACCAACCCGGTCCAGCCCCTCGGCCAACCTCGGCCAACCTCAGCCGACCTCGGTCAAGTTGGCCGAGGGGCCATCAAAATGTAGTGATTTAAACTCCGATCGACCAGTCTGTCTATCGACAAGGTAGACTGGTCGCCGTCGTCCGTAGACACAGGATATCCGAGGATATGGAAATACCGAGTGATATAATATAACAAGTCGTCAGAGCGAAGGTGACGGGAATGCAAAAATTATGAGAATAAAGGTTTGTCGATTTCATCGACACCCTGCGAAGGATCCAGCAGATCGGCTCCGCATCTCGGTCCAGAACGGAGGGTTGTCCCAGCAACACGGGAGGTGCGGGAAAGACGCCTCGAAACGGAAGAAAGGCGGAAGGCTTGATGATGGTTCTGGAATGAGAGGATGTCAACTTCAGTACGCAGTGGCGCTCCCGGGGCTTCGGGAGAGATGAGATGAAGCCCGAGAACACCAAGCGTGAGGCAGAACAAAGAGGGAATGGAGGGTGGGGCCACAAAAATCTGCGAGGCGAGCTCAGCAGCGCTGGAGGCGGTGAGCGTCGCGAGCAGAGAAGATGTCACGGAGTGACGCGAACACGGAAGAAAACGGAATGCTTCTCCCGCGGCTCCCGTCTGCCTTGTCTCCCACTTAGGCTGACTCGCAAGCTCGTCTGCCTTAGCTCCCAACAATTCATAGACAGACGGTCACCAGATTATATGACCGCAAATGCCGCGAGGCGGTCGACCACACACTACGGGATACATGGGTAATGATCGATCGATTGTATGGGGGCCTAACAATGGTATTAGGTGGCGATCCGAACCAGATTTTATAAGCCTGAGAACCACCATAGTGTGCTTAAAATGCAAGGCACAGGCTGAGAAAATGGTTCGGGCAATCAAATGGGAGTGTTTTCGACAGGTTACAGCGCCCCGGTGGATTATCGTGGAACGGGGGAGCTTTTTTTTTCGGCATAAAGGGAACGTGCTATGACTATGGGATAAAGGTGGGAGTGGTAGGGCATATGTATGGGTAGAAAACCCAAAAGAACCAAGTTGAACGGATTTCAGGAGATGGAGAAAGGAATTGTTGCAACTGAGCAGGATCGTCCGCCATCCCTAGTTCAGGGATGATCCCAGTGTCTGCATTGTCTGCGTCGGAGACATTATTATGCAGACAAGTGCAGACATTATCAATGTCTGCATTCAAAAAATGCACCAATTATTTAAAATGACAGAATGACTTGCAGCTTTGTAATATCAAATCCACTCCAGCCAGTGACCCGGGAGCCTCGTTTAGGGGCCTGTCCGAAGGCAGGAAGTAGCCCTACATGCCTGTGGTGGCAGCGAGGATTCCGTGCGCTCATCGCGGCGCTGGACCCCAAGAGCAGCACTGTCTCGTTTTCGGGGCGGAACGCTACTGGCCAGGAAATTCAACTTGGTTTGAAGACTTCTGCTTGAGGCCCAGGGTTTGGGTTAAATATCAAACGGACGCAAGGGATAATCGGTCAGCATTTGAGGGTCGGATGGCATCCATTTTATAGCAGCAGGAATGCGTCGAGCTTGCGTGGCCGCAGTTCGAGGCCGTGCCCTGCTGCGCTGATCTGCGAAAGACGTACCAAATGAGGATTTTTTTCAACAGCAGTTGAAAGCTATTGAACCGCGTGATGTGTCTGCTAACCAGAAGGTTCCCAATCCAGATTTAAACTACCGAGCCGCAGTTCAGAATTTTGTGGTAGCAATTCGCGGCATACGTTCGTCGAACCTCAAACCTAAACGCGGGTTCGGCGTTCGAACGTGTTTGAACTTTGAACGCAGATCCAAACCAATAATAATAATATATATAGTTTTCGTTTCCAAATCACCAACTTTCTTGAACAGGCCAGCATGAAAGTGCGTAGGTAAGTGCTTTGTTCGCAGTCAATACCCCCCAAAAAAACACTCAATTGTGCTAGAACGAAAATTCAGACACTTTGTGGCACTGGGCAACACTCAGCATCCCATCAAACCTGCGATAATGTGCATAAAACCCGTCGAACAGCGTTGTGAAAGCTCCATATATTGATGGGGAAATTTTTGGCCAAACCATCCAAAGACTCACCAAATTTTGCCCGGAGTTTCGCATTGATTTTCAGCCGATGTTTGTTATGTGCTTATGATTGACGGGATCAACAGTCCAAATTTGGTCACTCAACTGTGAAGCAAAAGCAGGTAAAAGCCGCAGAAGTCGAACTCTTTAAAAATTCCGCCGATGGCATGGGGCCGGGCCCAAGCCCGGGTCGCGGGTCGCCCGAAAATCTGAGCCCGACCCTGGGCCCTACTTGGGCCCTCCTTTGGGCCGGGCTCGGGTCGGGCTCAAAAGCCGGGGTCTAGGGTCGGGCCCAGGGCTCAAGCCTGACCCACGACAACACTAGTGGTAGGCGCGAAAGGTGGATTTGCCGTCAAAATTGGCTGCTTGGCAGGCGACGTAAACAAGTACAAACGGATATTTGATCCCTGCCGGTTGCCGGTCACCACGTAACTCATGGTAGCGCGCTTCGCGGCGGAGCCCACTATCTTTCACATTGATCATATCGATAATATGTCAGGCTATCTCAACTTACCTGGGATTCTAATATCTGTTATGCCATTGAGTGTGTGACTCCGGAAGAAATCCACTGTGAATTTCTTATGCTACAGGTATGCTGTCCATTGGGATGCCGATGCTCTAGCCGCACGCAATGGTCCCATACCATACCGTCGCCATCCCGAGGAATATTTGAATTAAGGGCAAATCAACTCGGTTCCAGATTTGGCTTGAAGGTTGGAGATCGCGAGCTAGTTTCCAGGCTCCCGGAAGCAAAATCCTACGAAACAGTAAATTACCAACAATTTTGGTGAGGTGCGAATTTAGCTCGCCAGCCGACCGGCCTGCTCGCGAAACACTCATGAAATGTCGCCGACAATCAGTATACCTATGTGCGGCACTTTGTTTGCTGGTAGGATCAGCCCTCGGCACAGTGCCGCCAAGTTGATTTCCCCGCCGATGTTGTGTACCCGTATTTTACATGTAAACGGCCGGTTATGGGGACTGGTGCTGGTCTCTCTGATGCATCGTTTTGATCCTGGAACAACTGAATAGGAAATTGAGGTCAAGTTCAGGAGAGGGTTGAATATGGGTTGGGAAAGGAACTTGCAGTAGATGGTCTTGTAATTCATCCATTTCCCAAAAATTCTTTCCCCGAAGTTCTGGCCTGGGAATACAAGAAAAGATGTGTATAATGTCGGATGGGGTACCTTGTTCAAACTATCTATCCAGCTTTCCGTTGCAGAATTAGAGCCCACCGTAAGCTGAGACAACTCACTTGTTATGGCATGGAAACCGGAGATTGACTTCCAATATACACTCAGCTGAATTTCTAGTTGAAAACTCGACAGCAGCTCGATATGTCCATGGACCTGACAATTGCGATGACCTTTGAATGCCAGCCTTGAAGGCCCGGGTAAGCCTTCGAGTCAGATGTGATTTTGTCAGATTGGGTCCTTTTGATGCAATTGTGAACCACTAGTACTGCACGGGCAAATATTAATGCTCAAGGCTGAGAGAGACATTGCCCACAAAATTTGCTCAAAGAAAAAATCTGATGAGAGGACAAGAGACCCGTTAGACATTAAGACTATAAATAGCATTTGAAAAGGAACGAATTGCGAGGTTCGAACTCAGGACCTCTGCATTTGAATTATATAAATTTAAAGTTTGGTCTTGTTAGATAGAGTGCCCTGTGCTTGGCTTTCCAATAGTTGTGTTTGGTTTTGGAATAAAATGCCCATGTTTGGCTTTGTGAATAGCTGTGTTTGGTTTTCCAATAGCTGTGTTTGGTTTTGGAATGTTGGTTTTCCAATAGATGTGTTTGGTTTAGCCTTCCCTACATCAGGCTCCCCTACATCTTCCTCCACCTCCCCAGAGGTCGTGATATACCCAAACACGTGACTAGTTCAATTATTTGGTTTTAGCCTTCCCTACATCAGGCTCCCCTACATCTTCCTCCACCTCCCAGAGGTCGTGATATACCCAAACACGTGACTAGTTCAATTATTTGGTTTTAGCCTTCCCTATATCGGGCTCCCCTACATCTTCCTCCACCTCCCCAGAGGTTGTGATATACCCAAACACGTGACTAGTTCAATTATACAGCCATTCTATTCCAAAACCAAACACAGCTATTGGAAAGCCAAACACAAGGCACTTCATTTCAAAACCAAACACAACTATTGCAAAGCCAAACACGGGCATTCTATTCCAAAACCAGACACAACTATTGGAAAGCCAAACACAGGGCACTCTATTCCAAATCCAAACACATCGATTGGAAATCCAAACACGAGCACTTTATTTCAAAACCAAACACAGCTATTCCAAAGTCAAACACGGGCATTCTATTCCAAAACCAAACACAGCTATTGGAAAACCAAACACATCTATTGGAAAGCCAAACACAGCCATTCTATTTCAAAACTATTGGAAATCCAAACATGAGGCACTTTATTTCAAAACCAAACACAGCTATTCCAAAGCCAAACACAGCCATTCTATTCCAAAACCAAACACAGCTATTGGAAAGCCAAACACGGGGCACTCTACTTCAAAACCAAACACATCTATTGGAAAGCCAACCACAGCCATTCTATTCCAAAACTAAACACATCTATTAGAAACCCAACATGGGGCACTCTATTCCAAAACCAAACACAGCTATTCCAAAGTCAAACACAGCCATCCTATTCCAAAACCAAACACAGGAATAGGAAAACCAAACACGGGGCACTCTATATTTCAAAACCAAACCCATCTATTGGAAAACCAAACACGAGGCACTTTATTTTAAAACCAAACACAGCTATTGGAAAGCCAAACACGGCCATTCTATTCCAAACCCGGCGGATGACGCAGAGGGACAGGCCGCAGAACTCACATCCTGCACAGGCGCGGAGGAGAACCGGTGGGCGGCGGACGAAGCGGAGGGAGGGCACAGAACTCACACGCTGCGCCGGCGCGGCGGAGAACAGGTGAGCAGCGGACGACGCAGAGGGACAGGCCGCCGAACTCACATCCTGCACAGGCGCGACGGAGAACAGGTGAGCAGCGGATGACGCAGAGGGCCAGGGGCAGAACTCACACGCTGCGCAGGCGCGGCAGAGAACAGGTGAGCAGCAGATGAAGCAGTGGGAGGGCGCAGAATTCACAGCCTGCGCAGGCGCGGCGGAGAACTGGTGGGCGGAGGGACGACGCATAGGCAGAGGGCGCACGAATGGCTGCGTCGTGGCATTCAATTCAGATGGCGTGTTGCGCCTGGGACCTCGTTTTGCATGGAGGGCCCGCAGCTTCTGAGTTGCAAAATGCATTTTTATCGAGGCGTGCGTGTCGGCACTCTCGTGTTGCTATAAGTTCCAAGGAACGCGTCGTGTGTCCTCTATCACATCCTTCTTATGTCTGGGATCTCGCTTCGTATGGTGGGCCCACAGCTTTGGCGTTGTAGACTGCATTTTTATGAAGGCGGGCTGCACCGGCACTCTCGCATCGCGATGAGTTCAATGGAACACGTCGTGTGTTCTCCATCACAGATATTTGCTGGCTCGAGTCGGTGGTGATCGAGCATTCCCTGCTGTTTTGGGAGTAACTGGGGCGCTACGAACAGCACATCCTGATATGTTAGGACAATAAGACACGACGGGGGCTCACACGAACCGGGGGCGCTCACCCAACATCCACATCATCCTCAGGCTGTGCATGTATCGGATGCACGCAATCTCAGTAGGTTTAAACTCCTCGCGGGGCCTACCCAAGTTGTTACGGAAAACGTGACCTCGTCCCCATATGGCATGTGAACGTATCCTTGACTGTTTTTGAGTCTTCCAAATGTCTGAGCACTGTATGCACATGTGGCAGTCAATGTAATGTTCTTACCATATAGCATGCCCAGTTGCAAATTTTTGGGGAGTGGAATAACTGTGTAACAAATTTATTATGGTGCAAAGAGCCTAGGTAAAAGAATGCACTCATTTTGTGTTCTTCTCTCGTTTTTATGTCTACCCTGGCCTAGTTGGTATCCCTTCTTCCTTCTGGTGCTTTGTAATTAAGTTCGATGTCTGTATGTGTTCGACCCCCACAGTCAGTTTATTTGTGCTTTTGTTTTGACTTTTTTGGGCGGCAAGTCCGTTTCACTGTCTGTCCCTCCTTCAATGAGTATCAGGGCAACTTTTTCTTGGCCTATAAGCCCACACTATCTGTATTTATGTGTATTGCTATGTCTAATATTTTAACCAGACATTTATTTCCTCATTTTTGCGAAAGAACTTTTTCAGTTGCGTGTGTTTAGAAAATAATTTATCAACTCATAACTGTAGTCTACTCCGGAAGCTGGTAGCCCATGGTGTTTGCCACTCGTCTGTTAGCCTCCTTATCACCCCTTTTCCCCTAGGTATTGTCCCGTTTTTGACCCGTGGACTCCATCAGTAAAACTGCAGATTCGTCTTTGACGTCTTTGGCGTCTTTGTCAAGACGTGAAAGACGTCAAAGACGAAAATTTCCCAAAGACATCGCGTCTTTGCTAGGCAGGTCCAAAACTCTTGGCAAAGACGTAACGTCCTGGGAAAGACGCCAAAGACGTCGGTTCTCTTGGACAAGCTTGACTCCAGGACGCTTCAAAGCCACTCAAGGTTCCCCAAAAGATGGACGTAAAAGAGATATATTGCAGATTTACAGGATATACATGCATATACGAGGAAAATAGATGAAAGAAAAATCCTGCGTGCTTCGGAAAATAACATCGAAGGGCACAGGGGCCGGCTGCTGCGCCAGCCGCATTGGGAATGGAAGCTACACAGGATATGTAGGTGAGTAGGCTTACCAACAAGGGGCCAAGCTCAACATACCGAATAATCAAAACTTTTGAATGGCGAAAGTGGAGTGTACGGTGAGCGAACGACATAGCCTGAAGTTACAATTAGTGACATTGAAGAGTCGGAGATTGTGCGAAGACTCACTGAAGGCCGACATTCGTAGCATCCGTCACACACAATGCAATCTAAAAAAAAAACACGACGTAATTCAGTCGCGTCAAATGCTGGGCACCGCTCGTGGGTGTATGGAAGGGTCCCCGGTCCCCGCGGACAGCTTGAGCAAAGTAGTTGCTTGACGGTCAAAGTGTGTGGGGTAGTTTGAGGGAGCTTCAGCTTGAAAGGGCTTGAGGGAAACAGATAACTTGTGGGCTTGAGTGAAATGATTTGATCAGGAGGGGACTGTTCATGGCTCTTGTTGGGCGGCTCTTGACACAGTTCTTGGGAATCTTGCTTCATAGCATGAAAGGACTTCACAGGGTTTTGAGGCAGCAATGGTTACAAGTTGAGGCATGCTAGGCGTGAACCTCGGAAGAGCTTTGAGGCTACTGGAGGGCAGGGGAGAGAACGGCGGGGAGTGGATATCGTCGTCAAGATGCATCAACTTCCATCAAATGATCAACAAGAAAGCAGTGTGTGCACGGACCATGCACAGCCATGCACGTGCTGATGCCGGGACTTGTGCTTTTCGCGTTCTTGATTTACAGGGGAGCTCCACCGCGTCAATGAGCGCGCATCTCAAGCCAAGTGCCTCAATTTTTGAATCTCCTTCCTGTGAACTTTGGTCTAGGTGGTGTGGGAAACCTTGCAACGCCGACTCGGACTTGCAGTGTAGCCGGACGGCACAGACTGTTCTGCCCAGCAGGTACGATTTTGCTGTTCTTGGTCAACTTGAACAAGTTTTTGGTTGAATGAATGGCATACCTCGCAATGGTCAGCTCATCTGTATGAAATTAGACACTGAAAATTGACATATTCCGAAAGATCTTTGATCAAAGATGTAAGACGCAAAAGAAAAGACACAAGACGCTCAAAGACGTCTGCGAAAAGACGAAAGATGCACATAAAAAGACAAAGACGTCCAAAGACATGTTTCAAAGATCTAAGATGCCAAAGACGAATCTGCAGTTTTACTGATGTCGTACCTTCGAATATCAGCAACCATCAAACTTACATCTTTCCCAACGTTGCGCTTGACAATACTCGACATCCAAATGGGGTTCCAAGCATTGGTTTGAGCTCTCATTATCTCTGCAGCCTTCACGAGCTCGTCAGCACGTGTGTGCAAATGTTGAACATTCCTACGTCCACGGGTTTGTCAGTTTTGCATGCGGAGCAATAGCGGCACTCGGATTGGGACATAGAAGCTGTTGGGTGATAGACGTGAGAGGAAAAGCACGACGCGTTCGCGTTATTTGTTTATGATGTGGTGGTTACATGATCCATAACTACTATATGGAGTCCCGGCCGGCAAGTCACGTGGCCCGTAACAACTTGCTGGGTCAATAGCGTTTTGTAGCGCTGGGTGCCCGCTGTGGAGGGAGTGTCTGATGAGTCCACACGATAGGGAAGTATGGAGGAGGACACACGTTTCACGAAGTTATGCTTCGCTTTCTGCCAGCCGATTTCGGCCATCAACCTTCACGTGACGAAGGCAAATCACCATGCCGGCCGACCGCTTTGGCCTGGGAAATAGTGCGGAAGTCTGAAGGACCAAGAAAGATCTGCCGAATGATTAGGAATTAGTGATACGGTTGATGTAACACTAGACTCCGACATAAGCCCGCGATGTGGCTTGCAGTGAGGATAATGGAATAATCAATCAACCAATCAATCAATCACGAAGTTACCAAAGTGCTTGTAGATCCAGAAGTGCTTCGTTACGTCTAACCAAATAAATTATTATTAGCGCACATAAAATAGGTTGGAGTGCGATATGCAGAGATTGAAGTTTTTGTTCGTAGCGTAGGAAGGGTCATAGTAGATCATGCCGTCTTAAATTAAGGCCGTCGGATTCAATGGCAGGTCGGAGAATGAAAATTGTGCATTACCGTCGAGCCATTGGCATTCGGCGTCGTCGCGCAGGTGGTGCTCGTGAGTGACGAGCAGCCCAATTCTTGGCTAAGATAAATTAACGGGTTTTGAATCAGAACAGTGGACTTGCGGTTAGAAACCAGAGAACTAGGCCGAAGGCGTCAGGTGCCCAGAGAATTTCAACAATGTACATCATAATGAGGCTCGCCCGCGAGGACGAACCTCTGGAACACCAGCCCTGCGAACATGAGCGCATTGCTGATCGTCGGGTCGCGTTAGCCTCGGACGCCCGGAAACCATGACCGTCGCCTGTGCCCACAGATATCGTGGAGAGTACTCCTTACAAGGAAGTCTACTATGTGAAACTCAGTGCCCCAGCACTTTCGTACGTGACCACCATTGAACCATACTTGTCGCTGCCAATCATTAACGTGCACCGATTCAAAATACCGTAGACCGTTCACGCTCATGCGTTCGGAACTGGTCGTGCAAATTCTACTACTCGCTTGCTGTCCCTTCTTCAACCGATACAACGAATACCTGACCAACGTAATTCGGCGCATTCAATTCCTCGACAACAGGGGCTCTTTCAGCCTTGTTTGCCGCTGCTGGAGGACAATTATCATAAATTATGGCGGTTTCTGGTGAGAGTGCATTGTGCGTCCTCTCATGACTCGAGCCCCATTCGAGCTCTGGGCGTCGCGAATGACGACGATGAACTGAGTGTTCAGGACATCATCGATTTCTTGACAGCAAAGGCCCATTTATAGTCACGGCGAAAATTGTTGCCCATACCAAAAAAGGAAATTTTGTGATGGCTCATAAAAAAACACACTGTGGACCAACCACTAGCGGGTTCTGAGCTAGAATATTGGCCAGATGTTGTATCTGATTCATAATATATGCTACTTTGGTGCACTAAATCCCGGAAATTGCTCCCCCGCTGGGATTGAGTGCATCCAAGGCCAAGTGCGACAAAATAAACGGTATTTTAGCTCATATACAACATCTGAATACCCCTCTACCCAAGCATTAGCGAGTATTTTGTCCACCACACATTTATTGTGAGCCATCACAAAATTTCCTTTTTTGGTATGGGCAACAATTTTCGCCGTGACTGTATGCTGCACCTTGACTATCTCGCCAGACGACGATGCAATGTTCAAGGCCATAACCGAAGCGCTGCGCACTACCACCTTCCCAGAACTCCGCGACCTCGCACTGCTCTGTGGGACCATGATCAAGATTCTTACCAGCGGCGTAGATCCTTATTCCGTTTCTTTAGGGTTTTTGTCGCATATGTGAGATGTCTTGCACTGCCTTCTCGATCCGGCTTAAGTTAATGGCTTTTGTATCACATCGTCAACCGACTGCGGATCAAATCGAATTGTGGGCCCACCTGGGGGGGGGGGGTTGATTATACTCGCGAGGTCCACAACATGAACAACGAGTCTACCGAAGACAAACATGTAGGAACATATGGCTGGTTATCCATACATAAACCTACAAGATGCCAACGGAGCGCTCACAATCATTCCAGGGGGGCGATCACACAAGACACTCACCAACTGTGAACCGGCCAGCCTCGAAAGGCGGGAACACCGGCTGAAACCCGTAGAACCTGACCACCAGTTGAATAACTGGTGTGCGGGAGGAGTTCTCCCCTCCCAGGCAAAAATCCCCAGTGTCCACCAGTACACAAGATGCTTGTCGTATGTCTTCCTTTTGCAGAATGCATGCAGAACCACAGCTTAGCGTGTTCAACTTCCGAGGAAGGTCCACAGCCAAACAGATCAGCATGTTCAACTTCCAAAGAAGGTCCACAGCCAGCACCAAGAAACGAGCAACTGTCGTACTCGGTGTCGAAATTTAGTCGTGGTCGGCAGGCTTGCGACGAGAGAATTTGTGTTCATAAATTGAGATCTCAGAGTGGAAGGAGGAGGACATGTTTGCCCTCTCGCTTGGCATCTCGTTGAAAAAAGATGTATCATTGCACGTACATGACAACGTTTGCGCCTGTAAATGTGCGATGCAAGTTCCGGCATGCATTGAAAGGTGATGGCGTTTCCGCTACGTGATGCGAGTTCCGGCATGAATTGAAAGGTGACGGCGCTTGCACGACACCACGGACTCCGGGTAGCCGATGGTGTTTGCGCCGACACGCATCGCAACGATTCCGTTGATGGTCCGTACGTTTGGGGGTCTGCTGGCATGAAAACTTCGAGTAGGTGGGTACAACGCCCGAGTCCGTCGATATTTTCAGCGTGGTTTCCACCTCCGTTTAGTCTCACTGGCAAGCATGACCCACTACGACGTTTGCGCCACCGCGACATTTGAGCCACTGCGACGTTTGCACCATCGGAAGCAGCATTTGCAGGAAAGTGAAGCCACACAATTCCATGGGCGCCTTCGAGGATTCGCATTTTGCGCAGTTTGTGGCTCCACTACAAGGACAACACATTGCGGCGACCATTGGGCCTCACTCTTGTTGAGTGCGGCGTTTCACTGAGGAGGAGGGGCGATTTCCGCCAATTTTCCAAAATCGACATGGTGGTGTGTAATGGAACGGTTCCATTCAATCTGGAAGTCCAGTCGCTACCAAAACCAGCAGAACCCGGTATTTTGGGCTCCCAAAGACAAAATTTTCGGGAATTCCCCAAACGTTTGCTCCAAGTTTGCTCATACAATTGGATTCGGCGACGTTTTCGAGACGGCTGAAGTATAGCTGATTTGCTGTTGCTGGTGCTTACGACCGCGGCCGTGTCGATGTTACTCGCTTAAACACCTCGCCAATCCACTTCTTGAATCAGCGAAAGATGGAGACTTGAATTACCTTTTTTCCTTCAATGCCCAGCACGACTGTTACGGACTTAAATGTCCAGCAGTTAGTGGTGCGGAAACAATTGTGCAGGAACGCCATGAAACACGACGGACACAGACAGCCCTCCAACACGTCGATACAGACACCTACATTATTAACATGCACGCCTTACACAATGCCCACCTCCTTGATACTCTTCCTCGAAGTCTTACAGCTCCAATCCCATATCTCGTGGATCGTGATGCCAAACACGACGAGTTAGCGGCTTCACTTCGGGTTTCAGGGCCTGAGAAGCGTGCTGCATCGTTGAAAAAGTCGAACGAGACGCGGGAGAAGAACAAGCAAGCCAAAATCGCCGCCATAGCACAAGGTCCCCCAGAAGCTGATGGCGATGATGAAGATGAGCACCATGATAGGGACGACAGAGAAGACATGGAGGAGTGACATTGTAGTGACTATGCCATCGCACGCGGTGTATAATCAATATTCCTATATGCTTCATAAATACTTGCGGGACTCCAAACATAACTCTCAACAAAAGGTTTCATTAAGACTCTTAAAACATGTTTTCAAGCTTTCTCCAAGACTTCTCGAAAATGGTCCGGCGACATCCCAAGGGAGGGTTTGTAAACCTTAGCCGGGATCTTGCCGAATATCCCCGAATCGACGGGGCTCGGAGGTCCGACCAAATTGGGGGTGTACTCTGCGGCCCGAGCTTTCTTCGCCAACAAATCGTCTCCCGGGTTCTCCATCTTACGTTTACCCTTCACACGACCGATGCCCACCTCCTTCTCGATAGCCGCGATGATGTCTTCGTTGCGCACCAGGGTATGTCGCGGCCAGATCAGGAAAATCCCAAATCCTATGGGTACTATGGGCAGTTACATAGACCCACATAGACACTCACTCATAGACGCCATAACAACGTTTCTATGGTCTCTATGGCTTCTATGGTCCCTAGGTGCGTTCTGTCCCGAAAAACAGCCATCGTTACACTCATTATAACGCTGTTTTTCGGATGTACAGGGTTATGAGACCCTTGTTGTTGCAGAGTGAGCTAAAGCTCAGGTCAAGTACGAGTGGTGTTGGTGAGCACTGACGAAACGAGCGGTGAGATGTGCTGAGTGGAGAGCGACGCGTCGAGTTGGCGTCGAGTGGCGCGTTGATGTGCCGTTTATTGCCGCTGATCATCACTACCTTTTCCGGGGAGGGAGGGGTCGTGGGAAGCTTATCTGATGATATTGGCCGATCCAGAGATCATTGGCCTCTTGGACTGATGCCTACCTTACTGATGTTCGCTCGGGATGAGTGATGCAATCGGTGGGTTTTTTGAACCGATGTCATTATGTGAAGGCTGATGACCGTGGTAGAATCACGGAGACTGTTTTGGTATCTCAGCAGGCTCAGAGAGAGATAATTTTCAACTTGACCATTTTTCGTATTTTTGACTATTTTTGGCCCAAAATATAGTGCCCAATAGACAGGTTGCGCAAAAACCGCATGCCGCTTTTGGCTATTGCGCAAAGCCGTACGGATTTTTTCGTTTCCAATGAACTGAATATCATAAACGTACCAATAAATGTATATCCAACGCCCGTAACATAGGCATCTCAAGTATGCTTGAATTCGTCCCCAAGCAAGCGTGAGAAGCGATCAACTGAGAGCATCACTTGCCTTTGTTCTCCTCGGCCACAGACCATTCCATGTCTGTGCGAAGAAACAGTCGAAGGACGATCCCTCGCGCATCGTACCACGTTGCTCGACCCGCATGAACGGCCAAATGCCCCAGGTATCTCGGGATGAGAGTCTGACATCAGTATTGATGCGGTTGATTTGATTCTCATTTCATTGACTCTGGGCAAGCAATAGCGATAAGGGCTGTTATACACCTGAATTACATGAATTGAAATGTATTGGGATTAGCCCCTCGACCAATTTTTTTATCTGTACGGCCTTGCGCAATGCCCAAAAGCCGCATGCGGCTCATGCGGCTTTTGCGCAACGAAGTGTGCGGCACCAGTTCCAAATTGTTTGCCTCCTCCGAAGTCCGCGCATGCGTTGGAAGCTCTCCATACTCGACAGAGGCGGTGCTGTATTCCAGCTGGACCGAATCAATAACGAGTCTGTAATCCCCGACGAATTTCCTCTACCGAAACAGGAAGATAGTTTGCAAACCTTGGAGGGATCGCAATGGCTCACCACGTGGATGCGCTTCGCTGGATTCACTCAATTAACCATGCATCCAGACTCCAGGGAGAAACTCGCATTTCGAACTCACAGCGGGTTGTGGCAGTTCAAACGAATGCCATTCGGCTATCGCAATGGGCCGAGTGTATTCCAGCGTGTCATGAACAATGTGCTCGCCCCATTCCTTTGGCTTTTTGCACTGGTTTATATCGACGATATTGTGGTCTTGTCCCGCACCTTTGAGGACCACATCAAGCATCTGGACGCCGTATTCGGGGCGATAATCGAGGCCAACATAACGCTATCTCCTGGGAAATGTCAATTGGGCTATCAGTCATTGAGGTTGCTCGGACAAAAGGTTTCTCGGCTCGGATTATCGACACACAAGGAGAAGGTTGACGCGATTCTAGCGCTTGAAGAGCCTAGAAATGTCCCGGAACTTCAGACCTTCTGGGGATGATGGTCTACTTCTCGTCTTACGTGACGTTCTACGCGTGGATCGTGCAGCCGCTGTTCGGCTTGCTCAAGAAGGGCACGCCTTGGCTTTGGTCACCATTGCATAAGGAAGCGTTCGAATTATGCAAAACCGTGTTGGCAAACGCACCTGTGCGAGGATACGCGATGCCAGGACTGCCCTATCGTGTTTATTCGGACGCTTGCGACTACGGCGTTGCGGGTATTCTCCAGCAGGTCCAGCCGATAAAAATTGGTGATCTGCGAGGCACCAAGGTTTACGAACGGCTGGAAAAGGCGTACAAGGCCAACGAGGAAGTTCCTCAGATCGTTGCAGCTACGGGCGTCCAGGACAGCCGTCTGGGGTGTCACATTAGTCAAGGGGAAATATGGTCATAATTGTTAAATCCCAAGCCAGAGGTTCCTGCGGCCTCTGAATAATGTGACACTGCAGACGGCTTTCCGGACAGCCATCTGCAGTGTTGCATTATTCAAAGCTGAAACAAGTTCATTATTATTGAAATAATCCCCTAGCTAGAGCTTTCTGGCCGCTATGCTGCTACGGGCGTTGGAGAGGCTCTCAGCCTCTCTGGGGTAGGAGATGAGCCACTGGGGCTCGCAGCGAGGAGGGTGGAAGCAGGAAGAAACCCAGTGATGATGACTAAGCTACCACAATCAAGGTAAATACCGCCGAACTCTTTGGCAGGCTGTCAGCCCAGCCACAGACACCCCCACTAAAAAAGCGTATGAGCGAAGCGAGATAAGCCGGTGCGACCCCGCACCGTCAACCTAACCAAACGAATCCCAACGGAGATGAGCAACTCAGCGGTCCGCAAAATCTGCAATAACTGGATACAGATATTGCTCGAACACCCCGTCGAGTGCTGCAATCGCAGCAAGTGTGCTGAGGAAGACCAGCCGGTCAGGCGGGAGTGCTCCCAGAAGATCTTCTCAGTCATCAGGTGGGCCCCTAGCAATCTCGAGAATCTCCTGGAAGGACGCGAACACCTCCGGCAGCTCGCGTGCACATGTAAGAGCCAGTTTCGATTGTACCGGCCCATAAGCGGTCCAGGCGGGAAAAGTAGGAGCAGCCGTGATGGGATGTGGAGGAATCTCAACAACAGCCGGTGATGGTGGTGGAGGTAGATGATGGAGCGAAAGTATTTTGGGGAGGGATTGGGGAAATGGACGCCGTTCCGGGCGCTGAGGACGCAAGCGGTGATTACGACGGCGAATGGTGCGCCACGGGTGGGCAGTGTCGCTGCGGAGGGTAGACCAATCACGCGGAGGAAGTGACAGGGGCAAAGGGGATGCCTCCGCTGTGTTGTGGGCCCATGAGACAGATGCCGGGTGGGGAACGGTCCAGAGAGGTAATTGGGACTGTGAGTGAGGATAGTAGATTGTCGTTGGGAGGTGGGGTGTAGGACGAGGGGAAATGATCAACAGGGCTTACAGCCGCTGCCCGTACCCGTGCCCTTTCTTCTGTCTTAGTCGCGCCATCTCTTTCCCGCCGGACCGTTTTCCCACGGCACGGAACATTTCGGATCGGGTGGCACGGGACGTGTCACGTTTTTCATCATTCAACCTGTGTACAAAATAAAATCTTGAAAAAATATGGCAACGAACTATCCCATCCACCTTCAAATTGCCTATATGTCATGTCCACATTTTATTCCGAGAGGTTTGTACCCGAAATGCGGCCAAACCACCCTGTTGCAGCCACCACTGTGTTGAAAAGTTCCCCTCAACGTTTCAGGCTTCAATTGGAGCTGGGGCGTCATTCCTCCGTCCGGCGGCGTTTCGGAGTCCGCTCATTAGGCGCCGCTAATGCAGATCAAGACAAGTTAAAAACAGACATAAAAGGAGGAAAACGGATGTACAACCCTCTGCAGAATCATTCAAAATACCCTCGAGTGCGCGTTCGTGATCCACTATCAGGAGTTTGACACTGCGCTTCAATGCCTTCACTGCCGATCGGCTCCTGCTGCGCGCTAGTGTCCCGCGGACCCGGTCAAGGCGAGCCAGATCTTCCTCAAGCGCCGCCTCTCTCGCCGCTGAATGCTCAAGTTCCACCCGGCTCCGCTCCGCCGCCGTGCGCTGCTGGTGAAGGGCCGCCTCTGTCGAGGTAAGCTGCGCCTCGGTAGCGGTCAGCCGCGCGTGCAGCCCTACAATCTGGCGGTCGCCTGCATTAGCTTGCTCCCTTTCCAAGTCGCGATCTGCGGCAAGCCCTTCGCAGCGCATCTGGAGGCGGTTGATCTCCTGCAACTGCGTGCGGCTTGACGCGATCAGCGCCGTGTTTTTGGCCTGCAGAGCATCGCACTCCCTCCGACACGCAGCCAGGGCGATTTTCTCGGGAGAGGGCTCGGTGCGCGCAGAGTCGATGGCGTGCTGGGCGTTTACCACGGCCTCAGCTAGGGCTTGCGCTGCAGCGGCGATGGGATGGGAAGTATGAGGACCCGAGGAAGCATTGGGGTCGGACTTGATGTTCATCGCCAGATTCAGAGATAGTAATGCTTAGTCACGTATTTGCAAGAGAGCAATAAGTCAGGCAGGCAAAAGTGGGATCGAATTAAAGAAACACGGCGAGCACTGTAGCTATTAAGTATGTTCTGTCAAAGGCCGCGTCTTAGTGTTGCCGGGGGTCCGGTTAGGTCCGGCCAAAAAAATCCGAACCCGAAGTGACCATGCTCAGGGCTCGGCCTGGCCTGCAAGCCCCGGCTCGGGCCCGGCCTTGAGGCGGCCTGGGCTTGAGATCCTCCAACCCCAAGCCCTGGGCCGGCAGGAAGGGCTTCAAGCCCGGGGCTTGGGTCATTTTACAAACCGAGTTTCTCGCAAGTTTTCTGGTGCAAGGGACTCTCCTATATACTCTGTGAGTGGTAGAATAACTTTGGAGCACTTAGTAGTAGTATGATAAAAGCCGTTTCGAAAGGTCTGGCCAAAACCGGGAGTTCCCTGGTCAATTTCTGTAAGTCCAGATTTTCCTGTTCTTTTTCAGAGGCCAAGGAAAGGGAGGGAATGTTGAAACGCGTGACTGGGAGCCTTCCGCAGGCACCCCGGAGTCGTCGCAACCCCAATCTCCCTCCAGAAATGTGTCATTTGTTGTCGGCCAAAAACCTACGGAATCCGGAATGCGACCGGATATTGTGGATTGGTCACAACTCCGGGGGAATACGGTGTATTCGGGGCCGAAGGTTTCCGGTCCGTCTTACAATCTCCATTTCTGCCCAGCGCGCCTCAGAAATCGGGCGCGGGACCGCGCTGGGTTGAAACGGCAGAAATCAACCGCACTATTTGCCCGGGCTCTGTCAGAGTCAGTCAGGTGTTTCAAAGATGAGGCCGCTCCAAGACCGTCCTAGCTTGTCACCCTATTCGATCCTTTGCGCAGCGACACCGCGGAATCTCAGGTCTTCCGGCCTACATCCAACCACTCTGCCCGTCTCCATCTGGTAATTGGAGTGCTATTCTGACCCAAGGCGCCACTCCGAACCCGAATTCCCGGCTTTCCAATATCCACGTCATCCGAGCTTTTTTTTCCCCCGCTACCCCCGTTGCTTTTCCGATACTGCCACCAGTCCGCGGCGTCAGTCGGCATCGTCCTTCGCCCAGTTCGCCTTGGGGTCTTTGGCGGGCTTCTTGGCAGCCTCGGCAACCTCGGCAACTGGCTGCTGAGGTTTTCCCTGATCGGAAGCAAAGCGCTCAGTGAGTTTTGGTGCTGGTTGATAGTACACTAGCGGCAGAAATGGATTGAAAAGGCTGGTTTGTTCCCGTACTGAGAAATAAGGATATTACAGTTGGGCTGCCTCATAACTCCTCAGATCCAAATTTCCTAACTTGTTCCGAGGCATAAAACTGAGATATGCGATTCGGATTGTGTGCAAATATGTTTGTTGGCCTCCGTATCACCCTATTTATAAAATTATGTGTGTCTGTCTGTCTGTCCGAAGCCTTTTCAAACTCCGCTGATTTCATCATTCAGTTGACCTATGTAGTTTTGCGATAGTCTTGCGAGCGATAAAAAATAGGTGTGCGCAACCGTCTAATCTGTGGGAGATTGCGACTCCGTTGTTACGGTCACCCCCATCCTATCTACAACAAAACGAGGTACGAGTTAAAAATTGTTGTAGCATCTGTTTATAAGAGACATATCCCATCCTATACTTGGTGGTGGGGCCGTGGAAATGCCCAGCAGACTTCGTACTTATGTATTACTTTGATGATAATACTGATGAAATGGCGTTTATTCAGTCTTTCAGGCTACAACTAAGCCAATGTTGACTGCCAAGCAGAACCTCGAAACTGTTTGGATGGGCCAGGCCATTTTCAACTCCGCAATCACCCACTTCAACAACCTCGACTCCTTGATCCCAGACCGTTCTCCTCCGTCCGGTGGCTGGGACTGACTGCCCGACCGCCGTATTTAGCACGGTGTGTGTCATTTGTTCCACTCAAGCGGTCAAATGGGCAGCCAATACCATATCCTTGATCTAAGCTTGTACAGTCAACGCTGTCTTAACCCGTACTGGTGCAATTTCAGCCCCGGCCTGTGAATGCCGCGCAATCATTGCGCCCTGGGGCAATTTCAAGCAAAACCGTCTCTTGGAAATATTTCCTCGTGCCCTGCTCATCGAGTCCGGGGCCTCGCAAGTACCATTCTTAACCAAACAGGTGCCATTTAAACCCCGGCTTGTGAATGCCGCGCGATCATTGTGCCGTGGTGTGTGCCGAGTTCTGCGCCACACCAACGAATTCAACCGTATGAGCGCATTTTGAGCCCTGTCCCGAATCCGACTTGCTTAGGTGATAGCCAGCACAATTTCAAGCAAAAGTGTCTCTTGGGAATTTTTCCTCGTGCCCTGCTCATCGAGTCCGGGGCCTCGCAAGGAGTCATCCTTAACCAAACAGGTGCCATTTCAACCCCGGCTTGTGAATGCCGTGCAATCATTGCATTGAACCAAGAAATTCAACCTTATGAGCGCATTTTGAGCCCTGTCCCGAATCCGACTTGCTCAGGTGATAGCCACTGCAATTTCAAGCAAAACTGTCTCTTGGGAATTTTTCTTTGTACCGTGCCGGATGAAACGGAACTCGATAAATTGCTGATTCGAACTATGAATTCCGGCAAAGATGAGGCCGCAAAATCCCTTAGAATATTCGGTGGTGCATTCATCGCCACAACACCGATTAAAGTCACAATTCATGGTGCATCCAAAAATGCGGGCAAAAACACAGCGAGTGCCGGTGCTAGAATTTATTTCGGAATTAATTCACCGCATAATCTCGCAGCGAGAGTCTGGGGAAACCAAACGAATATGCGCGCCGACCTTGTTGCATTATTTAACCCAATCGTCAAGTTTCTTGCAGGGTCAGAAATAGATATTGACAAGAAGATGCTCCTAACTATTGGAACCAACCAGTCTGTCCTTGTTGCCAAAAATCCCGTCGTCGCTGCACATTTTTTCAATCTGTACATGAAAGCATTCATTTCCACCCTTCTTGGCTATGACCCCGAACATAAGGACCTAGAAGGAGGAATTCTTGGGATTGTGAAAGTTTACTACGGCTGCGTTGAAGCTCAGGGACGAGGCGCACTTCATTGCCATATGGTTGTGTGGGTTGAGGGTGATTTGAACCCAAATGAAATTAAGAGACGCGCACTGAGCATTGCTGAGTCCGATGTTAAATTTGGCCGAAGACTTCTAGCCTTCTTGGATGACACGATCTCGAATTCAGTCCCCGACGATCCAGATCCAAATCTGACCGTACCATCTAATAACCACCATCCATGTTCGGTTCGTGGAATGTCTGTCAACGACGACTCGATCTCTGCAGAGCGTCAGAAAGATCTTCGTAACGTTGTATCACAATGTCAAACTCACACTCCCTGTGATCCGTGACCATTTTCGAGTGTTTTGGGCGGTTTGGGCTGGGAAAAGGGAGCACTTGACTCCTTTAAGGTTCGCAGGCACCAGACCATGGCTTTGAATCCAGGATGCAAAAAGATTGCCATGTACACATTGTCTGGTTGATTTACCAGCGAATTTTTGCATCAGGTGGCTGTCCCGCAGGTTACAAGCCCATGTGATTCGTACTTGTTTTAAATATTGGAGAGGACCCCCTGAACCAAAGACATGCCGCTTTGACCTCCACGATATTTTCGTGCTGGGAGCTCTTTCGGCCCTGAAACCTGCGAAATTTCCCTGCGATGTTTGGACGGCCTGGTCAATAATTTCAATGCAAGGATGATCGAGGCAATCCGGTGCAATATGGACATTGAATTTATTGGTTCCGGTGCATCGGCAAAAGGCATCCTCTACTATATCACGGACTACATAAGGAAATCTCAGTTGAAGACTCATGTTGCATTTGCCATGCTTGAACTAGCTGTCAAGAAATTGGGTGAATTCAATCCTCTCCTCGATGAGATCATGGCCTGGAACGAAAGGCGTGCCAATCGTGGGCGTACCAGCATCAAAATGTTTAGCAGACTCGATGATATCTTTGTCGTGTAATAATTTGCTTACCGCCTTTCCTAACTACTCATCTTCAATTGGATCCTTTCTTTGCGCGTTTCTCACTTGTCGATTGTTGAGAGTCAAAAGAGTTCCGGGGGAAATATCACCAAACTCATGACATCACTTCCGCTTGGTATGGAGACCTAATTTCTCGAGCTTGATTGGGAGGTGATAGCCAGTGTGATTCTGAGTAAAACTGTCTCTTCGGATTTCCTATTGCTGCCCTCGTCATTGAGCCTAGGGTTTTGAAGATCTTCATTCTAAAGGGAGGCGGTGCTGTGAAAACTGTATCCCATCGGTCTATGCCTCACAACGTGACTTGGTATGGAGACCTACTTTCTCATGCTTGATTGGGAGGTGATAGCTAGCGCGATTATAAGCAAGACTGCTTCTTCAGATTTCCTGTTGCTGCCCTCATCATTGAGCCTGTGGGTTTGAAGCTCTTCATTCTAAAGGGAGGCGGTGCTGTGAAGACCTTATTCGATCCGGTCCGAATCAATTGCAACGGCAATTGCCAGGACAGAATCACTGTGTTTTCTGCAAAATATCCGCAACAGTGGCCTGGCCTTTTGCTGCACGTCGGCCGTCCAGACGGAAGGAGGCAGGGACTCTGAGAAAGCCAAAGGCAAGCCTCCAGATGCGAGAGAGACCAGAGCGGAATATTGCGGTCAGGGCATAGCAGACAGTGAGCAGTACTTGGCAGGCTTCAACCCAAGGTCTTGCTGAGCTGGAGATTTGCCAATGGTTTGATTGATCCGGCTGATGCTCGAGGATTGCAGCGGAGACGCGGGAAGGAGAAGAGAGAGGAGAGGATGATGGGGGGCAGAAAGGAAGGAAGCAGAGCCAGGGCTGCGTCTCCCACCTTTTAGGATAATCTAGAAGTGCGGAGGTGAGATAATCGCCGCGAGATTCGCTTGGTTGAACTTCTGGTCGAATAAAGCCAGAAACCTGGAGATCGTTGGGGAATAAAAGCACATATGTACCTCATGTATAGAGTAGAAGAACGTGTCCAGCCAAAAAATTCGGAATGAAGCAGGATCTTGAAGAGGGTTTCCAAAGGATCTTTCGAAAGTTCGAATTTAGCGCGTGGCTGTGGTGTGTGAAAGGCAAACAGGTGCTGATTCGAGGCATCTGCTTAATACATGAGGTATTAGTGCGAGCACGAGAATTAGCGCAAAGAACGCCCATATATCTCCACCGCTAACGCTACTCGTAGGTGTTATATGGGCTATACAGGTGGTACACACTGATACAAGACACTACGGACTCAAATGCAACTGAATTTCCTGGCATCGCAACTTTAGAGCATCCATCACGTCAAAATACGGTCCATTTTGTCACCCATCATCGATTCCACCAGTGCAAGTCCCTCTAAGTCATCGGATACCGCGGTTCCAAATCCTGCCCAAATATCAGTGTCGAATAACTTCTCTGTGGTAGCCTTACCAACGAAGAGCAGCTGAATTTCTCGAACGATGCGTTTCAGGCCACCGAGAAGCTCCGGCCGAACCTGGTCAACACTTTCTTTGAAGCCTGTGCGCGTCGCATGGTTCAGTGATTCAAAGATCTCATGCATATGGGCAGAGTCTCGAATGAATGCTTCGTTCAGCTATATATACCACGGGTGAGTTGGAATACGAGGCTTGATCAATTCTCAACTCGCCTCCTGAGCATGTAGAATTGAGCCAAAATTTGCAGAGAGAAGTACACTGTCAACGAACCTTCATTCTTTTAAACATGCCACGGCCCTTTTCTGAAGCAACTTTTGCATATTGCGGAGCCAATTGCGCTTTGATTGACGGCGCCCAAATACGACTCCCTTCTCTTTGCCGGCGCGCGATTGATTGCTGGACGGCCTGGAACAGCTCCCTCATATACGATTCGACCCCTAGGGACTTGCGGACCGTGTCGATTTTGGAGGAAGAGCGGACGACGAGTGCTTGAACGGTGGTATTGAGATCATTTTCAATGACCTTTCTTCGTGTGTTAGCGCTCGTTCCATGCCAGAAGAAGAAGCAAAAGACCTCGAAGAACACCGAAAGTAGGGTTGCGATCTCCACATTTATGCCTACGTGCCACTGGTTCTGGACTGAGGGCAATATCGTGGCGGTGAGGTCCGCATTTAGATTGGTAACACCATACTCTCCCTCGCGTCGCATGAGGGCCAAGTATTGATTCCATCTTAAGGTCAGGGCGATATTCTGGAAAACGTTTGGACTCCGTTCCTCGGCCTGAATGATGATAAGTCAAGGATCATGAAATCAACTACCATACGAACAACGCTGACAGCCTTGGCCACCTCCCCGGCGATCCTCTTGAAGATAACCTCAATGGATTCTACCAAAGCGTCTGCTGAGACAGTACAACGCTGTAATCGGCAGCGATAAGCAAACGAATGCGAGTAAATACCGTAACCGGGAGGGGCTACCTTTTCGAGGTCAATGATGTCTTGCTCGACGTCGCTGTCTCGGCACGGAACGTGTGATACCCGATTTAGTAACTGATATGACATGGAAAGAGTATTGACGCCGTCTTGTAAGCTGTGAAGCTCGCCGTTTAGTTGAATGTACTCATGGAGGCCAGGGATTGAAGTCTAAACCACGGCACGAATGTGAGCGGGGCCAAGAAGGGAAACCGAGCAAACCGGTACATCTTCTTTCGAGGAAAAAACCAATGGTGTCGCCGGCAGTAGACGCGATAAACACCTATCACATTTTGGAATTCGTAGATATAGCGGTGAAAATGGAGAGAGCCTGCTCACAGATAATCACAACTGCCCACACAGAAGATCGGAATATGTGGGATAGCTTGACCATCGGGCAACTGCGACAGAGTACTGTATATCTGCCGGTGTTTCTCCTGGAGGGCTGACGCCACCGAGTGGGATCGGTGTTGCTATGGAACGATGAGCGACGTTTGAACCCGAAAATGATGCGACAGACCGCCAACAAGCTGTTTCGCAGAAGGATTCGCTGCTCTCGGTCTTGACGTTTGGTTGTAATCTACGGAGAACGCGTCATTCGTCCGTATAAGCTAAATCGTTCAAATTCACACCTTTTCTTTCCATTCCCCAACCTTGTTAGAACGACCAGTTGCAATGCGGTGTTTGAGGATCTCAATCTGCGCGGTTAACTTGTCGATTTCCTGAACGATCATTAGCACCAGGGACGTTTATCAGAAACAGGGAGAACACTTACAGAAGCCAAAACAGGTTCTACACCCGTCTCGTCAAATGGTATCTATGAACGGCTCTCTGTCGGTCAGACACTGCAGAAAACGGTCTCACATACATCCGCTCCGGTGAGAATCAACGCAATTGACTTCTCGCCAATCCTCCCGTCGACAAAGATTTGGGAGAGACTAAGTATAGACATGTCACGTGTGCGGTGGAGTACAGGGGCGGAAAACGCACTGCTGTTCAAGGTACTTATGAGTGTCCTAGGTTACGTCGGATTGAGAATCATAGTGTATGGGGGAGGCAAACATATCCTTACCCGATCGTCAATTGCCCGCGCGATGGATGTGACTAGAGCGAAACCGCCGAAACGTGTAGGCATATACAAGTAAGCTCAGAGAAAGGGATGCGAACCCAAGAAGACCGCATCGGCATCCCGCATGTATTCAGTTGCCGAGTTGTTGCGCACTTGGAGGGAAAGGGTGAGTGGACCAGCAACGGATAGAATAGGGAGCCGACTGTTATCAACGTCACCGTGACCAGGTAAATCTACAAGCGTAATGCCAGTCGATAGAACCGGAAACGCGCCCCGGATATGCACGCTGGACGAACATAAGAATTACAGGACAGATCAAGTGGACTGCGTATACAGACCTCTCCACGAGGGGCCAAACAGATCTACTTCCACCGGACGACATACATTGCTCCAACTGGGAATGATGAGTGAGAATAGATGGTGAAGAAATCGCACTGACTTTCTTCCTGAATTCTTCATGATCGGAGTCCGAAATGCTTGGCTCCTTCCCCAGGCAATCACTTACGGTGGAATCCGCCAGGAGAGAGTCGGCGTCCCACATTGTCACATCCGTATCTCGTAAACTACCCGGGTAGGGGACTATTAAATCATGTCCGTGAAGCTACGGCGCCAACGCACTGGGGGTATATCTACGTTGGACGTTCGCGGTCAGGAGCAATCCGCAGAGGATGATACTCACCTGATAGAGTTTTTCCTTGGCCTGATAAGCTGGGGAGAGGTGTGAAGTATCTGCGCTCTCTTCAGGATCGACGTTTGCTTCCAGCCTACATGCAAGCATAAAAGATGAGGTTGTGAGGAAGAAGTTATAAGCAACGCACACGTCAGCGATGAGGTGACTCAGTTCCTGCGCGATTTCAGCCTCAGTTTATGAAGTAGGGCTGTGAAACGCACTGTTTTCCACTGCGCGAAAGATTTGTATGAAATTTTGGCAATAATCTCTGGCCCATAACTGTACGATATTTCGGTCGGAACAGAAGTACACGCAGCCCCCAAAAGAAGAGGTAAGATATAAATTGGCATGGGTCAGCGCGCGCACACACCTTTCCGGAGGTAGGTAGCAGCGAAGATTGTAGAAGAGCATTGAGGAGGGTTGACTTGCCGCTCTAAATTCAGAGCATGAGACAGATGCGGGGTCAGGTTGTTGCTGCTAACAGACCCCTGCATAAGACATTATTGAACGATTTCCAGGAGACAGAATATGATTACTGTACCTGTTCTTCCTACTATGGCCACTTTATACGGTTTCTGTGACGCCCTGCGCCGGAGGAGCATCATCGAGTCCCTGAGTTCTTCTCGTCGCTCAGGAGCGAGCCGGACACCGGCAATCTGCTTCTCCAAGTCCCCAATGACATCAAGGACGAGGGCTATTCGTTTGGATATGAGCGGATCGAACAAGCCTTGAAACTGGTGGCCTTGCCGTAAGCCTCGTGCGCTGCGTCCTTCGACGGGACGAGGAGGGCTGCGCCGTCTTGAGCCTGGTCTTCATCGTCTGACTATGTCGGCAATGATGTTAGAAAGACAGAGGCAGCAACAAGGGGGATATCCCAACCAAGACTGTGAGAGCGCTGAGAGGACTGAGGTTGCCAGTCGGCGGCGACATCAGGAACTTGGGCTCGATACCGGTGTGTGTGGGAGAAAATAAAAAAATAAAGAAATAAAGAAATAAAAATATTGCCGAGATCAATCATTGTTTGGAGCGAGTTTGGTTAGAGCTTCCGAGCCTCGCCAAACAGGTCAAGCTCACTGCCACCAGATAGCGAAAGTAGTTTTTGTATACTCACATTGAGCCTATAAATCTGAGAAATTCTTGAAAATTTGTCTGGTGGTAAAGTGTTAAAATACTTTTTAAAGCGGTATCTACCGGAGGTTAGTTTTTAGTGGACTTTTTCCGATTCTTCGGCAAGATACTGACTGAGTTTAAATCTCGGGCCGTTGATACATCACGTCAACGTCAAAAGAGGTTCGCACACATCTCAATCACTTTCTGCGCTTCAGAGTACCGTGTATATCCCGTCCTTCTGCCTTGTTTCAGGCTAATGTTGTCATCCGAATCCAATCTGCTGTACTGTGCTTTGAATGTGCTCATAAATAGGCTAAAAATCCGATTTTAATGGTGAAAATTTGAATCAGGCCCGCGCTCTAGGCCTCAAAATTCAATCTTGCCTCTCAGTGGTCTGTCTAACTAACTAACAACTATCTATCTATTATCTCCTTCATCCTGTCTCCATGTGATCTTGGGTCTTGACTGGTTTTGCAGCAACGAGACAGTCATTTTGCAAATATTTGATACAATGATACATTCAAATGAATTTACCTCCCCTCACCACTGCACATCCATACACCTGATAAGAGGCTTGTCTGGATTCCTTCCTTTACAGCTCCAATCGCTCCCACCCTTTCCACAGTCCTGCATTTATTGACACAGTCCTTCCATCCACGCTTCCCTTTACATGTCGGAATTCCGCATTTTCGGCAAGTTCTTGTTTTGCGCTTCTTTGGCTCCGGCTTTGGAGGCAAGTGGGAATGACATGTTTTAGTGCTAGCTGCTGAGTAATTGACCGATGCAGTGCTGGTGATGGTGCTATTGCAGCCTCAGGTACAACAGAGCCAGAGCTCGAGCCTGCCACAAATAAGTTGATGCTATAGCCGATGGTGCCGATGTCCCAGATGAAAGACTAGAGTAAGAGACCTGCTCTGCATTGTGAGAATCAAATGATATGATCGGTTCGTCAACGAGAGGTAGAGTGCCTCGTGTAACACTATGGAGGGTAATTTGGGTCTCCGGGACACTCGGGGCTGCTTGAGCTCGAGTCGGATTGCGCAGTCTCGCATTCAAAGTAGCGCGGGCATTTTCTGTCATGACCTTTGACTGTTTGATATTTGCATTCGTCTTCCAGTCACCATTGAAATAGACCTTCAATTGCTCAGACAACTGATAATTTTGTGAGACTCATAACACTTATTAATGGTATGCGCACCTTGTAAGATATGTCCTTATCTTGATCTGCATGCGAGTTCCAGAGCCGTACAAAATTGTCTATATTGCTTGGTGTAGAGAAGCTAGCAGGGTTTTTTGCCATTAAGTCACGGAATAATTCCTTTTCTGCTGTGCTGTGAACTGGAAGAACAGGCTTTCTGGTGCCCTGTAGGGCAGCAAGGTAACGATGTCGTTGTTTTGAGTGCAGGGAAGGTTCAAACTGTGCCATTCCGGATTTCCACGAATATCTGCTGGAATAGGAAGCACACCGGCTACTTCATTTGTTCGTTCATAAAGATTTCCGTTGACCCATCCAGTTAACAAGATAGGATCAATTAGACAGTGTTCCAGTGAGGAGAGAAGATCTTGAATTTCGTTTGTGAGCCAAATGCTGTAATGGCCCTTGAAGCGTTGCCCAGTTGAACTGAATGTGCCAACCTGAAATGCATCAGTCTCCACATTCATGACAAGCAAAAAATATCTGTACCAAAAGATTGTGCCGCAGAATGAAATCTTTGAGACAAGCATTGGCATGTCGGACCGAAGCGCCGGAAGTCGGAAGGCGAGAGCGTAGATGAGTGTGAACTCCACCTTCAGTATTGTTTGTTCCCCGCATGCATCTATACAGAGGTAAACCCGTTTTTGCATCCACACCCAGCTGGTAATAAAGTGCGATACCAGGAGGGTCTGACAAGTATCCTTTGCTAATTAATTCAAGAATGTTCTTTGCAACGGTCCATGCAGCAGAATTAAAGAGTGGTAGGCCAGTGGTTGCATCCTTTAATGGACCAAAGGTGCGGAATACTTCAGCAACATCTCCGTGAAGCTGCTCTGGTGGCGGAATTATTCGTTTGCAGCGGCGCCAAACCCAATCCGAGGACTTGCGTACCAAATCCTCCCATGTTCTAGGTGGATTTTGCTGCTGTCCCCATGCAATGATGCGGGCTTTATCTTCAGCATCTGGGATGAATATTGCATCTCGAAGTGCTCTGGCAAATTCGACGCGCAATCCATGTGCCACAGAGATGTAAAACATATTGAATATGTGAAATGCATCTTTGAGAACCCGACTGCGGATGCAAGTTAGCCAAACTGGGACCTGGGCAGCCGCTAATGCGAGCACAGTTTCGCCATGCTGCTGGCTTTCTGGGTCAGATTCATAGTTTTGAATTATAGCTGTGTCATGGGGCACTGTGGTGTCAATTTCTTCGAGTAGAAGGGCTCCAAATCCAGATTGATCTGAGTCCAAATCAAGATTGGAAATCTCTGGAGGGATCGTGCCAGATGAATTAATTTCTGAATTTGGATTGGTCATGGTGGGGGGGCTTGATGGAGGCAGGATGGCAGGAAGAGCTATGGATGAAGCGAGGCGAAGGTGACTGCGAAGACATACAGCACTGAATGGAACAGATCCAAACGTGGACAGAGTCTGTTTATGGGTTTTAAGGATGGCAGCAGGTACAACCACTTCAGAAATTTGTACAAGGCATCGGGAGGAAGAAATGTTGATGGTATCCATGGTGCCATCCCGCAGAACTTTGCCTGTTTGAAAAGAGCCATCCAGATGCTCTATTGAACCTCGAGCAATCAGTCGGGTGTGATCATCGTTAAAGACCAGGACTTTTGTTCCAATCTCAACCAACTTCGGGGGAGGGCTGGAATGGGAATGGTGGAGAGAAAATCATATATGCGGGAGCATGCATGGACATCAAGGGCTGCATAGCGAATTTGAGATGGAGACAAGTCTTCATTTTCCCATGCAGAACTGGTGCGCTCTGGAACATTTTTGGCCAGTCGCATTCCCAAGGTAACAGCGCAAAGATCAGCAAGTCCAATTTTTGCATTTGGCACCACTAGGCGATCTTTCGCCATCTTTGCCAAGTCAACAGCACCCACAAATGGTTTAGATGGATGAGTGGCTCGTTCAAGGTACTTGAGATCACCAGAGACTGCACGGCCAACTTTCAGCACTCGTGGATTTGGAGTATCTGTGTCAAAATTGTTGAAATCTGACCACCAGCAAGCATTGCTCCCAACTGAGTTGAAAATTAGAACTACAATAAGATGAGTTTTCAGATTGACAAACCTGGATAATGTAAATCATGTTCTTATAACCAATCTGCAAGATAGCTGTTTGGCCCCGACCGGTTAGATAGCCACGATCAGATATTTCAACGTTCCACTCTGAGTCTAAGAAAATTATGATCTTGCGTGGGTCATTGTCAGAGTCATCAGGGACATCTTGCAAGATTGTACGCATTGCTGTGTCGATTTCACTACGGGATTTAATGACACAGACACCAACATTGGGCGAGATTTCAAGGGCTGGAAGATGAGCATACTTCTCAACTGGCACAACCCCGTTGCGCAAGGAAGGAAAGCAACGCTCCAAGAATTCTTTGTCTGCCATATTGTCGGTATAGAAAATTGCAGGCTCAGCATGGCCATACCGCCGAAGCGACTCTGCCATCCGTGTGAGAGCGAGCTCAAATTGCGAGTGAGATTTAGTTGCTACAAGATTGCAAACTCGAATTTCGCCCTTTTCATTGGTAACGGTGAGCAGGGCAATAAAGACCTGCTCCCCATTGACTTTTGCAATATGCTTTGCAACCTGATCAGACGAATCAATGACAAGATAATTTTGAGTTTGTCAAAACACACACACCTTAAAACTATGGTCGACTCCATTGACAAATCCAGACAACATGGACATGGCTTGGTCAAAATTGTGACCATGATGCTCCATGAATGTATCAAATAAGTCACGGAGCCATTGTGAACTCGGAATAAAACCATGATAACCTTTAGCAGAGGTATCATCAAATGGTTTGAAGGCATTAAATTTTCGCCCACGCCAGCTTGCTATTCCCTGGACTTCGGCAATTTTCCACAGATAGGATATCTGAAGTTTGTCGTAGTACTCGAGATGGCGAACACGAAGAGCATCAGAAAATTGTTTAGCACCCATTCCACTCTGGAAGCAAGATCGCATAAACATGAACAAACTTTCCGAGATTGCACTCCGGTGTGTGAGCATTGCGGGGAATCGTACAGCCAGACGCCGGGGAAGGGAGCTGATGATCCGAGAATCCCAGCTCTGAAAGGTGATTGTTTTCTTCTTGGACTGGGGATTTATGCAACTGGTGCAATGGTATCGATACCCAATAATCCAAAATGTGTGGTCTAAATCTACACATCGGCGGGGGCGTGGGATATGGCCATGTCGATTGAGGCGATGTTTGCAAAGTGGGCATGGGATACCATTAGGGAGAAGTGCATCTGGATCCCACAGAAAGAAAGATGGCAGAAACATCTGCTCTGGTGCAAGAGATTCTAGATTCTCCAGGGCAAAAAATGGATCCTGCACTGGAAACCAAAATGATTTGTTGTCACGGTAGAGTGCTGGAAGACGATCTGTTCCGCGGATAGCTGAGGCTGCAACATTTGCCCTGAAAGGATTCATAAGCCAGCAGGGAGAGCAAATGCTGGGCCACCATTCGCTTTGGGGATGATGTAGACCTCTCTGGTTGTTCTGAATCTTCTCCACCTGCTGCACCTGGATCAGTCTGATCAATATCTTCCTCTGGGATCTGCTGGTCATCGCCAACTGTCAGTTCACAATCCTTCCCAATGCCATCATTCAGAAGCCCTGAATAATCATCTTCATCCTCGGGAAATATTATTTCATCTGGAGAATCAGCATTAGGTTGCTCTTCTGGTGGTACAGCTGCCATAGAGGCATCAGTAGGACCTGAATCCCTTTCCATGGCAGCAGGATTTGAGTTTCTGGCAACAAATTGGCCACCACTCATGCGCAGAGTGTTTGAATCATCCATTAGCTCATGGGGCCGAAGCGGAGGTGCTCTACCAGGAACATGCTAAACTTTTATCAGATTCTTTGCAAGAAATTTAATAGACCAAAATACCCACAATACGGCCTAAATGGACAGTTGTAGGTCTGGAGGAGAATGAATCCGTGGCCGGCCAACAGGGCGCTTTGGTTCTTCAGGGGGAGCAGTTCCAGCCATACGAGCGCGCTGAAGGTGGCCCGATCCAGGAGGTCGGCCCAGCCGTTTTGGCCCAGCCTGCACACCATCACTTGGGTGCAGCTTCTTATTTTTGCTAAGTGAGCCTTTTGGTCGCCCAGGCTTACGTTTAACAGCAGTGGTATTTTGTGATGCAGGATTAGGTGCTTGTAGCTCTCTAGATACAGAGCTGTCAATTTTTTGTTTTTATAAAATACGATACCAAATGGTGCACCTATTTTCGGCATTCAATCCATTAAAACTTCTGCTGCTCTGAAATCTTCTTCTGTATAGTCGGCAACATCAGTCCAATAGCTATCTTCATTGTCCCCTGTTAAATCGGCCCTCTATTCCGGGCCCAAATTGGTGGCAGATTGTGCCAGTATGCGTGTGAGAACACGAAGAAGCTGTACTTCAACCAAAAGCCTTCGGAACAAAAACAAAAAAAAAACAGGCAGTGTGCAGGACAAGAAGAGGGGGGACAAGCTTGAATGCTATAGAGGCAGAAGATAGACCAGAGAGACTGGAGAGACTAGAGTAAAAGGCGGCGGTAAAAGACTTAGGTGATTATCATCAAAAGCCTGTCAAATATAGCCTAATATAGTCTAATACAGATGGGGGGCTATGCACACGGCTCCCGGACCGCAATTCAAACTCCGCCGCTATCTGGTTACCGGTATCTGACACTTCCATCAGTCTCGAGCCGTGCCCCCTGGGGCACGGCTTCGCACCTTGCTTGACCCTGTTTGGTCCTTTTGATCTTTCAGAACACGTGTTCAGAGCACGGACCAAGTGCACAGCCACATACTCAAATGACATGACATCCTATACCGTATACATAAAAGAAGACGGTAACGTAAACGCGTCCCCATTAGTCTGAAAACGCGTGACTTCGTCCCAAAGTGGACGTCGGGATTATCGGCCGTAGGCCGAACGCCTGAGCTCGGATTTAGCGTTGTGCGGGCGAACCGGGTATTCTGTATCTGCCGTGTCTGCCAAGAAAGCCTATGTAGTGGCAGGCTCCTACCCACCCGCACGTTACGGGGTTGGGGAAGACAGAGAGAGTAGCGGTATTATCAGTGGAATCCTAATTGTGTAATACGAAAAGACAAATCACTGTTAGCCGACACAATAGCTTCCGAACTTCAAGGCCCCAACCCCTCCACGGCCAGGGGTTGGGGCATTGAAGTTCGGCAAAAATTAGTAATCGATATTACTCAAACTCATACAGCCTCAGATTTCACTTTGAATATTGCGACTCTGTCTTCCCCAACCCCGGAAGTGTGGCTGGGTAGGAGACTGATGTAGTGAGCCTCTGTGGCGAAGACACAGGTTTACACTCGTGGATGATGATGACAAGACATGCCTGCGCTCCGCTCCGGCGCGGGGGTGGAAACCAAAACCAAGGAACAGATGCTCATACAACTGTTGATTTGAGAGTCACACAGCACTCGCAGGAATGAATATGTCCATTTGTTCGACCTTGAGGATCCAAACTAGGCAGTTGCATCGAACTGCTTGAAATGGTTTATCGTGAATATCTTCCTGTTCTTGTTTCCGGGGTTCGCTGGCCTACTTGCCATTCTTTCCTCTGGAAATCGTCTCCGGATCCATAGGCATGCATCTCCAAACAGCATCGCATACACCCTTGCATACTTTGCTACATTTGCTGGTTCAGTGGCAGTGTTTATCGGTGAGTCGGGCCATTGTGTTGCCCGTCTACTCACTCAACGTCAACTTCCCAGCCTCTCGAGATACGGAGGACCCGGGGGCATCTCGACCCGCTCGTCGTGCAGATCGTTCCGGGATTGCGAATGCGATTGCACAGGACCTCCTCAATTTGGATTCGGAGACTGCCCCGAACGAGAAGAAGTGCAATCACAAATCTGGGATGAAATCGAAGAAGAATCGCGATAATTCAGACCCTGAAGATCAAGACTTCACATCTGGTGCCTCGGGCGACGACAGCGATAGTGATATTGAAATGATCATACCAAATGAAGACGTAGGCATCCATTCCCCGTTAGCGTCGCTATCTTACCAATTCTCATCCAGTTAGCGGATTCCCTACCTAGGAAGACTATTCCGGAAAACGCCAAACGCCAGACGGCTGCTAAACCCACAGGTAAACATACAGGTCGTATGTTTTCCTCATATATTTTGCGATCTTCGACGTTGTGACATCTCAATATAGCCACCTGGCTCGGAAGGAGGCACCGCCGATACAGGGTCTGTGAAGGTATATATCTAAATACTTCTGAGGTAAGACGTACCTTTTTGATCACCTCATACAGAGCTTGGGAAATGCAGAGGCGGGACCGTCTCGCCAGCCGGAACCCGAACTGAAGCCAAAGCAACAGGTGCGTACTTCATTCTCTGAACAAGGTCCATTGTTTGACGGCCGTGAATTGGGTCAAGCGCAACGCAATATATCTTTTCTACAACGAAGTGAAGACTGACGTGACTGGTGCATCGGTGGAGGGCTCCCGTTATTACAAATCTTTTTTTGGGAACGGCGCAATATTAGAGATGACGAAAGGCTCGAATTATAATACGCGCAGTAAGTTCCCATCTTTAGCCTGTTTCAAACGACCCGACTCGGCCTACGGAACTCAGGGACCATCTCGAGAAAACATCCACCGACTGTTCGAAGTTCTACAACACCGAAAGGGTCCGGCCACCGATCGCGAACGCTCCTTGGCATGCGGTGTTAGCCCGGTGACTGACGAGATTGCTGCTGAATATGTAGCGGAGGTAGAAGATATCAACCAGAACATCAAGGCGATGTTCGAAAAACAGGCGGAGGATGCTCGGGTTCGTGATCCATGTCATTCTGGTACGACGCGTGTGACACATTCTCCTCAGGTGCCGTGGGACCAAGAACATTTCGAGGACCTGGTCGCTAAGTGGGTTGCTGCTTGTGACCAGCCCTTCACCGCGGTTGTCACGGACGAGTTTCGTGAGATGCTTGAATACACTCACCACCATTCTCTGAAGCCACTCAATATCCCGAGTGACGAATCAGTTAAGAACCGAATTACCAGGGGTCAGTGAAAGTGACGCCAGCGTGACGCCAGTGCCGCCACTTTGACGCCCTTGCCGCCCGTGTGACGCCCTTTGAACGAAGATTGACGCCCCCATGTCACGTCACACTTCAACTGCCGCCCCGAAAAAAAATGGTTTCGAGACGGTGGGATCAATATAAACTTATAGTATATTCTCGTGCACGAAACTGTCTCAGTTCGTGTCTCTGCTGAGATATTCAAAAAATAGTCAGTGATCGGGACGCATGGAGTCTAGCCCAACTGCCATGCATTGGACGACTCATATGTCCATGTTGCTCTCAAATGATTGATCCACAGCTATTGTACTAGCAGAGAATTGTTAGGCATGGTTCCATTCAATGATTATATCCACGTCCCTACAATTGGAATAAGCATTTTGTTCATCTGAGAGTCTTCATTTGTGCATTGAACCGCACTACAGTTGTACGACAATAAATGCTTATCTATCAGCTAATTCAAATGCTGCTAGGGTCAGGCATGAAAGAATTATATTCAATCATCAATGTTGAACAAGAACCACACTTGAAAAAGCTGGCATCAGGCAAGAATTTTGAGCTGATCATACAGGTCTGAGCTTCCAAATACATCTGTCTTGGGAACTATGGTAACCCTTGAGCTGGTAGGGTTTCTCTCCCCCAGTAAGAATTTTTACCATTGCTGCCACCAAGTCCCAACTTTTGACGCCCCATGTCACACTGACGCTGTCACGCCGTTAGATTGATGCCTCTCAGAATTGCATTGGCGCCCCCTTGACGCCCCACTGACGCCCCCCTTGACGCCCTTTGACGCCTCACTGACGCCCCCATTGACGCCCCTTGCCGCCCCTCTGACACACTATTGACGCCTTTGGCGCCCCCGCTGAGGTATATTTTATGGATTTTTGGGCACACTGGTACGTTGAATGTGTGTCAAAGGTCTTTATTAATGAGATGCAACCTAATGTGATGTTCGGATAATGGCTGCTCCCGCGAAAATAGAAAAAAATCTACGAGTGACGCCCCCAGGCGTCAAGGGCGTCACATGGCGTCAAGTTGGCGTCAATTTCACGTTGCCCGAATTACCAGGATGAGTCAAGAGATGGGTGATAGTTTGAAGCAAATTTTCAAAGTGAGTTTTCCGAAGGACTTGTGATCTCCGGGTGTTCATTACGATGAGGAGAATGGCTCGAATTTCGTCTTGTCATTAGACGCCTAGACGTCCAGCAATGGCTACGCATTCATGGCCATCGTGGTCCATCACATTGGAAACGACGGACAGTTAGGTTCGTCACACATTTTCAAAGATTCCAGGAGTGTTAACACTGGCCATTACGACAGAGGAGTCCCTGATCGACTTCTGTGAGCTCATCGGTCAGCACTCGGGGGAAAACATGACCGCCGCGATTTGGGAGACGGTGGAGATGTTCGGGTTGCTCGGCAGAGTGAGTCTTCTGCATGTACTGATAAAAATATTTGTTGAACGACGGGGCATTTGAAAGACGATGCAGGGAAAAAGGTTTGAGGTTCTCAATCACCGACGCCCGGATACGATATATGCCGCACACTATTCACCTATTCGCCCTGCAGGTATTTTAATTTACTACAGAACAGTATTGACACTGAGAACTTTTCACAACTACTTGAGGCCATCGGAGTTCTGACCAAGGAGAAGGAGGTGGTCAAATCGAACTCACGCGGGGCTGTGTATCAGGAGGCAGCAACTGAGTCGTTGCGCCGAGCTGCGGATGACGACGCTGGCGAGACCGACGATGGTGCTGACTTCGGCAAGGAGAGCCCTGAAAGTGTCATTGGTTGCGCCGTGTTCAAGGTGAGAACTAGTAACAGTACTTGATAACGTTAACTCCCTTACACTTGCAGTTGCGAAAAATTGTCCGCCACGTCCGATCTAGTCCCCAACGCCGCCAGAAATGGGAGGCCGAGGTCAAGACTTCGGGTGCAGAGAAGACAGTGATCTTGATTCTCGATGTTAAAACACGGTGGTCGTCAACCCATCAAATGCTACGTTCGTAATCAGACCAGCTATACTGCAAAGCATAGGTCGTGCATTGGATTTCCGCAAGGCCTTAGGTAGATATATTGGGGAAAATGAGGATCTCAACCAGTATGCGCTGTCCCCTGCCAAGTGGGCTGCGTTGGGCAGGTCGCCGATTGGCTTGAGGCTTATCGCTACGCAACGACGAAAGTGTCAGCGACCAAGCAGCCGATGCTTTCGACGACTCACGCTATGTTCCGGGGGCTTCAAGACCATCTCAAGACGATTCTGACGAAACTTCCTAAAACAGCAAACCCTGCCCTTCGAGAGGGTCTTCGCGCTGCTCATATCGAGCTGAGCGACTATTATACAAAATTTGAAAAGTCGCGCTACTATTCCTGGGCTACACGTCCGTATAATCTTCTTTCCGCTGTTAGCTTCGTGTCTAATTCTTATTTTAGTGCTGGACCCTCGGCTCGTCTTTCGTGTAGTACCTTTGCTTGATAGAGCTCGGCCGAAAGGGAGTATGACCGTCTTGTGTTCGTTAAATTGTTGTATCATCAGCGAAGAGCGAGACAAAAAGGTCCTGGGCTGTTCCAGGTACTTCAACACCATTAAGGTCTGAATTTCGAATCAAACAAGCTAAAGGCTCGATAGCCAGGTTGAATAATAAGCAGGAGAGAGGGTCGTCCACTGGGCGATAGCCGGGGCTCTTCGCAATAAGGACATTCGGTGAGATTGCTGAATGCACCGGTATATGCACAGCACGAGTCTACACAGCGGTCATACCAGACAGGTTCGATGGCGGAGAGAATCGCAATCCTATGCAACATGGCTCATTCCGAGCTGAGGTCCATCTTGTGATTGAAAGCGTAGACCATCTGGTTGTATGCCGTTCGTGGCATATTTGAGACCATCTTCAGCTGAAATGCGCGGATGTTGTCGCGATCCCGCTCCGTCAAGATATCATTTCCTGTGCGGAGAAGAAATCAGAGGATGAAGAAAAATGCAAAATGGAATAACGGACTGGCATCCCATAGGGTAGCAGCCTCTTCGGGACCGATCATCTCATCAAGTCGTTCCATCATCTCTTCGAGGGAAATTGGTTTATTCACATCCTGGAATTCGTCAAATCCGCTCCAGGGATCGATCTCATCAGGGAGAGGGATAGTGCCTGCTGCAGAACAAGGAGGTGAGAAATCGTCGGCAGGTATTGAATCCACATCCATGTCGTCTGTTTCCGGATCTGAGCCTCATACTAAAGAGAGTCATGACTAAATTCGGTGGGAAGATCGAGAACAATGAATCGGGGGCGATTTCGGGGGAGAGGGCAAGTGGGGCGGACTCGCATCACTCATTTCAGCGTCGGATTCAGCGGTGCGCTGTGGGCTCTGTGAACATGATGGCATGATGGATGCACGCGGAACTTTGTTGTAGTGCTCGCGTCTGGTTCTGCACTAAGTAGTTTTCCACACGTCGGCTTGCGGTGGCAGTATTTCCGACCCTCAGATGGCTTTTCAGGGGTAGACGACGATTTGGTAGGTCACCGGAATAGGTTTCCAAAAACCATCGTACGTGCGACGAGAAACCAAGAGATGGGGCATCAAGAATGTCGCAGAAGTTCTGGGTCGCCGTATACACAAGCGAACTGTAAGCAGTGCAAGGTCGAGTGCCAGTGCAGCAAGAGCAGGAAGAGAGAAAAGATTGCTTGGCGACGGCAACCAAGCCAAATATTCGCAAATTGGGCCACCAGATTCAGGAAGGGGGTTGGCTACAAAGAGATAAAGTTTCCAGAAATACTTACACACATGGCAGCTTGAATTGTGAATTTAGATCTCGGAGGCATCGTTGCGCTTTCCAGAGCACAATTACTAGCTTATATTTGCAACCTTAATCATTGCACAGGATATGGAAGTTTCACATTTACAGGCCATCGACATCAAAAATGACAGTTAGACCCTTGCCCTCCGCTGCATCTGCCTCCCCCTCTAGACAGAGCGCATGCACGCCTACTTCTGCCGCCGCACCTCCTGCTCCCCCTTCTGCATCTACCCCGCTGGGAACGGGTCACGGCCGAGGTGAAGGACAATGATGCATTGCCGACCCTTGACGACCTCTTGGAGCAGGCGAGTATTCTTCGTGAGCGCTACGCTTCTCAAACCGCCTACGAGCAGTCTTTGGACCACGCAGAACATGATGAAGCTGGAGTTCGGTCAAAATTTCCCGAAGGATCCACATGGACTCCACCATGCGCACCCGAGGAGCCTACCTCAAAGCCAGACGCCGACGTCAATGCTGTGATGCCTGGTGCTGCCGATATTCCCCAGGGCTCGGCAAGCCAGTGTTCGCCCTAAGGGCTAAGGCCACGCTCTAAGGCTTAGTAAGGCCTTAGGCTAGGCCTTAGAGATCTTGAGAAATTTCTTCCAGCCCTTAGAGGCCTTAGGCCTTAGGATCGGTCCATGGGCCGAATATCTACTGTAGGACATCCCGTCGCAATCAACTCGGACTTCCCGCCGTATCGGACTTGGCGGCGTGTGGGAGTTCTGATGAAAGCTTTAGCAGATGTCAAGGCCCTTGCAGGTGCGGAGGAAGATGCAAGGCTGGATGATGGGGCAGTGGAGATCGCATCAGAGGATGAATATGTAGATTAGTGATGAATCATCTATATCTTGTGGCCTGTATGTCCTGGTGCAGCGAAATTTAGATATAACTCGAGCTGGAGAGGCCTACGGTCCAGGTGCAAATTTTGAAAATTTTGTAGTTAGGATAGGCCTTAAACCTAAGCCTTAGACCTTAGGAAGCCTTAGGCACTCTCAAAAGTGCTGTTAAGGGCCTTAGGGCGAACACTGCGGCAAACAATGCGTCAAATACTGAGGAACGCGTTGCTGAATTTCCAACCGCAAACGACTCCGAACCGATTGAAAATGAAGACGGTCCTAAAACGCGCCAGGAACCACCCGGGTTCAGTGGCGATCGGGTTCTCAGCAACTCCATTCTGTTCCTCATGGAGTTTGATTGGTGGATTGAGCTGAATTATGCGATTCCAGAGGGCGATGTGGGCAGAACTTTCGAAATTCTGAAGGTATCTGATTCCCTCCACGGTAGTGCGAATAATTCTCACTCCGCTCCAGATATTCGTCTTCATGTTTTCTGGCACATCAAATCAAAATTATCAGTAACCCTAGGAGTTTTGCTTAATCATTGGCTGTTGAGACAATTCCAAGCAAGACTGTCTCTTCGGATTTCCCGCTGCTGCCCTCGTCATTGAGCCCGGGGCTTCGATGCTCTCCATTCTGCAGGGAGGCTGTGCTGTGAAGACTATATATATTCAGAAATATTCTTGCTGGCCCATTGGTCTAGGCCCCACAACGTGACATTTTATGGAGAGGTACTTTCTGGAGCTTGAATGTGAGGTGATAGCCAGCACGATTCTAAGCAAAACTGTCTCTTCAGATTTCCCGTCAGTGCCCTCGTCATCAAGCGCGCAGCTTCGAAACTCTCCATTCTGCAGGAGGCGGTGCTGTGAAGACCATGCTTATGTATTCGGAAATATTCTTGCTGGTCCGTTGGTCTAGGCCGCACAACATGACATTTTATGCAGAGCTACTTTCGCGGGCTTGAATGCCAGGTGATAGCCAGTGCGATACTAAGCAAAATTGTCTCTTTGGATTCCCATCGCTGCCCTGTTCATCGAGTGCGGGTCTTCGAAGTTCTTCATTCTATGGGAGGGGGTGCTATGAAGACCGTATTCCTGCTGGATGGCGCCTACGAGTTCGGACTCGAACACGGTGTGCTCGCTTTCTGTGCCAAGGTGCATTGTCCTGCCTTCCCCGTTTTACCGTACCGTCCCAGACGATCGCCGTCGCCCTACCCCTCCCTCGTATCCCCCGACCCGTCCGTGTATACGCAGAACCCTCCACGCCTCGAAATCTCCATCTCGGTCCTCGCGACGTCTTTGTTCGGCGCGATGCGAGTTGTCGGGGATCCCGGCGACGCTGGCTACCAAGTCCTGAGAGAAAACTGCTCAGGGAAGCATGAGTTTGAAATGAAGATCACCGGTTTGTGCGACGCAATAGGCTTCAAGGATCTTCAGGATCTAGATGGTTGACAACAAGCGGCGCCATGGAGTCAAGAAGGGCTACATTGTGGATCGGGAGACGCGCAAGCGCGAGCGCGAAGAAGATTCCACGGGAAGCAGCAAACAGAACAAGAGGCTTCGTCGCGCTGCACCCATCAACCACATCGACCAGGAGGAGAACGACGACGTCGACGATCAGGAGGGACCAGCGGAGGAGGAAGAGGAGGAAGAGGACGCCTAGGGTGTCGACGTGGCTGGTGCCAAGATCCAAAGTAAGTTCACGTCGTTGCACGGTGATCACACGTCAAGTCTGACAGCTCATTTAGTTATGCCTCGTCTCTGAACGTTAACTTTTTGAGCAAGAAAAAGAAATGCCCAAGTTCAAAGCTCACCCGATAAGTCAAGATCACCTAAAGAATCCGTGAAGTCCATCGGTAAACAGCTTTGGGAAACAAGTGAAAGCGGAGGCGAAACGTTTCTACAGAAAAGTGCGTCAGAACCGAGCTCTTGGAATGCCAAGTCCACAATGGCCGAATAGGGAGCACGCCAACTCACCTTTACGTGTCTCTCAATGATCACATCCGTCGCTGAATGCCTTTGCTTCTAGATGGAGAAATTGAGCACGACGGTAGGTCCAAGACAAAACCACTGGGAAACCAGGAGGTTGTCAGTAGACGGACTGCAGGCACACTTACGAGGTCGAATACGAGGCGCGGCGAGTGATAACCACTGCGATGATCCGGATGCGCAGGTTGAAAAGGGTACTGGAATATTTCCGACTCGCCCAGCCGTCAATCTCCTAACCACGCCGGCACAATATAGATACGCGAGGTTAAAAAGGATACTAAAACATTTCGAGTTACGGACCGTAAATGAACCGTCGATGTGGAGGTGAGATGCGAGGAATACAAATTCCGTGCCGTCGAGGGAGAGAGAACACCTGCGTTCCTTCATTAGAATTGATGAATGACGACGAAAATATGAGTGACGTGCCGGCGACACATACCTACGTCGGGGAGCTCTTTACGGCTACATACGGGAAACACGGTTAACATCCGTCGCCCTGCGCAAGGAAACAGCATGTGAGACGATAAAGTGGTTTGAATGCGGAGAAGGAGAGGGTTATGATGAGAAGTGAGTTGCAGAGGACGAAGCCGGGAGCGAATGGTTGGCAGGGGGGAAAAAGGTATGAAAGTGAAGACAAACTCACCGCTACTGCTGAAGTACAAGAGCGTGAGGGTCCAGGGATAGAAGGGGGCACACAGGAATTCGAAAGCGATCGGGAAAATTAACACACACATTCCAAACCCACCAGATTGCTCCTCCATGGCTCGCTGGTAGTATTCGGGTCTGTTGGCCCATCGTAAGCACAGATAAAGGAAATAGAGCTCACCGGCCGAGCTATATTACACCAGGTCCCTATGATGCGCAGCAGCAGAAAATTATGCCATTAACCTCGAAGAAGGTGACGAAAATAAAATAATGAAGTCAAACGCGAAAGACTCGAGGATGGTATTCGCGCAGTGTGGGCGCCATGAAGCTGGAAAGATCTGAAAAGTGAAGGCGAGAAAATGCGCACGCTCCAGGAAATTGACAGCCCTCACCGATGTTTCATTGTCGAGACTAGGAATGAGACTTGTGCCGCAAAGAGGTAGAAACTAGGCAGAATGTCAGTCAAGAAGCGGAGAAAGGCAGATTTGGAGAGTTACGCACAGAGAAATGATGAGCAATGTAGCGGAAGGGGAGCAATGACACAGTGACATACGCTGGGGAAAAAAAGAGAACTGCGAAGGTTCTCAGTTAATGCTAAGGGTAATGCTGGCTAATGCAATGGAACGAACGTCGATGTGGCACGTCAGCAGCGAAATCTTCTCGCTGATGTCCTAGATGTTCCTCTGCCTTTGGGTTAATAATCAGCATCGTATGGGAACGGAGAGACACGAATAAGTCGAGTAGTCGGGCCGCACAGAAAAAAAAAGAAGAAAACATGGCATCCCAAACGAAGCGAGAAAAAAACAGGAAATCACAAGTCGAAGGAAGGAATGACTGAGTGGGCGGTAGCACGACAAGAAAACGATGAAAAAAGGTCACGCACCAAATGCTTGTACAGTCCCCGCGCCGTCTTTATATCTGTCGTTCCGACAATCGAGACAGAAAAGGATCGGTCTGAGCTCGTTTTATGAAAGGTAAGTATAGCACTCACGGGAGGTTGCAACAACCTGAGACAAGGTCACCGTCGGTTCTGCATGGTCCATAGCCGGCGGCGCGAATATGGACGCTGCCGCAGGCCTCAGTATGCAGGCATCGTGAACGAATCAAGAACAACCCTCAAAGCCTGGAATGATAATCGAAACGAAACAGAGCACAAAGTACGTACAAAGTTCGTTGAGAAGGGAAGGAAAAAAAAGCTGCTTCGATTGACTGCCCTGTCCGAAAATAATGTGAGATTCATCAGCGCCTTATAAACGAAAAAATAAAATAAGAGAGAAGGGTGAAGTAATCCGCGCTGAAGAGGACACGGAACTTTGAATACCGCGCGAAAAGCTGGTAATGTGCACCAGTTCTAAGTGAAAAAAGATCCAGAAAGACGACGCTAATGAGAATCGAAGTTCAAAACAACGTTTTGTACGCAAGTTGAGACTCACCTAGCGCAGCAGAGCGAGCTCGGATGCTCGGTTGGTTTGCTCGGACGCTGCGGAATAATTAGTCGCTCGTACATGAATGAGAGTCTACAGCTTCCGCACGACATAGTGCTTCGGCTCCGGGAGGGAATGGCGAGCATTAAAAAAGGGCGTGAAACCAAAAGAGATAAAAGGGAACATTCGAGGGTCCGATTGATGCGGAACAAGGAGAAGGGGACACAGAAGATTCAAGACGAACGACTCTCAGAAAGAAATTAACCAAGAACATTGAATCGGGAGGAACACTCATCAATAAAATGTTATCTGCAGCGACTGGATACTTGGCGATCATTAGTGCCTGTTTCTGTAGTGTCAAGGACGAAGAGTCGCATTCACCGCTGTCGCCCTCGCTTCGAATGGACCGCGGAGCTGTGTATGTTTAGGATACGCAACGATGCACGAGAGCGGAGAGGAGACGAAGAAAGAAAAAAAAGGCGGGCCAGGAGAAGAGGTGTGGGAAGGGGTGGAAAGGATGAGAGGAGGGGACAGTGGCGGTTATGGCTTCAGCTTGAGCCCGTGCATCGCAGTGAAAATTCGGCGATACAGGTTAGCGAGGAAAGGTGCATGCCTTCCCCGGGAAAGGTGCCTCCGCGATTTCGCTCCCCTAGTCCCAATGACCCGACAGAACGGCCAGATCTCGTCAGGGTCCGTGTCCCGCATCGACATGCGCACAGGAATCAAGCGCCTTCTTCAACGCGGCGTAAGAGGACAACGAGGAAGAGCACGAGTGCTCGGGATTTGATGGTAAGGGACAGTGAAGCGAGGAGAGAAAAATAATAGAGCTATGGGCAAGAACTCACCTGCATCCACCAAATATTACCCCCGGCGCCATTAGAGTTTCAGTGCTCCTGCCCTCCCCTGCCCGTACGGGGAGGGCAGTTCGACCAGAATAGGTCCTCACGAGCGCTAGAAAGGTGGAGAAGGCCATTAGCAACCATAATTCTGTAAAGGAATTGTGCATATGCCCTATGTCACTACGCCCCCGCCGATGTGCTCACCATGATTTTGAGATGCTTTGGAGGGGTTTGAGAAGAAAACCGCGCCCTAACGCGGACACAGCTTTCTCAAGCGAGTCGAAGGTTCGCGGGAATGGTTGATGCGAAAAATTTACACGATACTGAGTCGAAACCAGTAGTGACCATGGTGGAAGCCAAGAAACAACAACACTTACTGTCAGAATGTTGCTAGAAAGGAACCCTACTCTAGGGTCGTGGATGGTCGCCTCCCATCCATCCGAAAAATTTCATTCGCCCCGAATCGTCCACGCCCTGGCCATGGATTTCCCCAAATGCCCCAGGCTGAAGCACGTGCATGAGTGCGTGGCGTTGGCGGGTCTTCCTTGATGGGTATGAGCATCATGGGCTGATCGGCTTCTTCCTCCTCAGTATTGGCGGGAGGGTTGAGAGGGAACCGCATTGCCATGGATTGGGGCGGAGCTCCGGGGCAGACTCTGGTGAATGATCCCCCTCGGAGGCTGGAGGGTTGGATGAGAACGCATTTCTATCGACTGGAGCAGGATTCCGCAGCCAGATGTGGATATACGACGGGTAATATGTGGTGATTCAATGATGGGAGCCGGAAACAAATATCCGTTCGGGCTTCGACGCTCTGTCTCTGGAAATAGACCAAACCCTGGCATGTTGGTGTATGAGGAGGGCACGAACAAGAGGGGATCATCGCTTGGGCTTGGGGGCGTCGCAGGCGTAAAAAGAAACACGAGGAGCTGGCGCCGGATAAATTGCTCGGGGGTCGTTTTGGAACAGGGCGAGACAGAAGGGGTCGCGCCATTACTGCGGTGGGCGGCCTTGCGGGGCTAAGAGGCATCGAGGTCGCTCTCGTTCTCCGTCTTAGTTGTGCGGTTACTGGAAGAGGGCGAGATGGGAGGATGCGTGGGCTCGCCAAGGGGCTCGCTGTAGCGATTGCGTCGGGCGGCCTTGCGGGCTCAGCGGGGCAAAGTGAAAGTGACGCCAAGTGACGCCAAGTGACGCCCTTGACGCCCGGGGGCGTCAAAGGGGCGTCACTGACAGAGACTTTCTTCATTTTTGAGGGTGTAGCCGTTATTAATATATTGTGGTATGCTGCACTTCAATAATGGAGACCTTCGGCATATACTTGGCTCATGGGATGCACCGGTATGCCTGTGAAAACTCAACATTTACCTTCAAGGGGGCGTCAAAGGGCGTCAGGGGGGGCGGCAATAAGGGCGGCAATGGGGCGGCAAAGGGCGTCAATGGGGGCGGCAAAGGGCGTCAACAGGGCGGCAAAGGGGCGTCAAGGGGGCGGCAAGGGGCGTCAGTAGGGCGGCAGTCCAATTATGGGGGCGTCAATCTCACCGCGTGACAGGGCGTCAGTGTGACATGTTGGCGTCAAGTGGGCGTCAAACATGAATACGGAAAGTCTTAGCAAATTATTTGCTCACTAGACGTTTTCGTCTAGTTTAACGACCAGGTGGAAATAGGAGAAGTAATGAAGGAGAAGATTCATTTTTGCCCTGACTTGTGAATAATTTATTATCTTGCCTTCCCGAAAATGTCCATCCTAGCTACATTTTATTCTTCGAGCACACTGCGTGGTCTCTTGACCTTTATGACATCCATGGTCGTTCAGAATCTGCATTTCACTGTAGTTCTCGATACACGGTAAGTCATTAGCTTGATATTAGCCATGCTCCGAAGTCACTGCAGACTTGACACGTTTGAAAGATCCTTGACAGGCGTGGGTAGCAAGTAACCTCCTTGTCTCCTACTCTCATCTCCCACCGTCTCCTACCTTTGCAATGTCTCAGTAAACGTCATCCATCCCATCCTCGCCATCGTCTGGAACCAGCACAAATTTGTAGTCTGCATTGTTCGCGTTGCAGCTTCTCTTTTGTCTAAGTTCTTGTCCTGGTTATCAGATTTTTCCCTAGTCAGTATATTCGCAGGCACGAGTTCTTCATTGGGTAGTTCTCATTGATCATCTCAATTAAGTGTCTCATATGAGACTAATAATGCTTGACAATTCCTCCCAGATACCACCTGTCAAGAGAGGCCAGTTCTTGCGCACGCTGAGCCATCTTCTGCTCTCTCTCTCCCGGGTACTTCTCACTCTTCTCGGTTTGTGTACCACAATTTCTTTTGCATCCCACTCGCAATTCAACACTTGTCTAATTATACGAATTGATCGACCGATCAAGTTGCTCTTGTCTCGCCCCAAGCTCCTGTCCAGTTCTCCTCATTCACCACAATGCAGGACATGATTTACATCGTCCTCATCTTGTGTCTGGTTGCTAGTAATCTACACAGGTTCCTCTGGATATTGCGGTTCCTGTTTGAATATTTCACAACCCGGGTTCGGGCACCACAACTGATTCCGTACTTTGATGAGCAAGGCGAGTATTATTTCTGTGGCCTGGTCTATAGCTAATTTTTCCGTGTTCTGCACTTCAAGGTGAATTGATTGGAATGGTCCGACTGCCGCCAGACTTTCGGCCCCGCCGCCAACTCCGTGCCCGCTCGAGATCTCGCTCGATGTCTGATGAGCCTGTCGAGTCTGAGAACGAGTCTCAGACCCATGCTGCTGCTTCCGAACGTTCGAAATTCATGTTTACTGAACCCTTGAAACTGATCTAATATCACTCAGTACCATCCCAGTTGTCGGTACCTCAACCTATACCGCAGGTCGCTTTTTCGTGGGACTTTTGGCCCGATGGACGGTTCCAGTCTTTTGTCTCACCCCAAGAACTCCGTGATACAAACCAACTTGCTACTAATTGGGTCTTAGAAACGGTACTAAATCGCGGATCCCGGCGCGCTATCTCTTGGGAGGCGGGCCATGAATTACGATGGCAATGTTTGGGTGTGATCAAATGTCACAGTAGAGTCTGTTCCTTGCAACTCGCGCCAGCAGCAAGAGCCGTGGACCGTCACAGACAGCTGCGGCACAAATGTGCCATCTGCGGGGAGACTCTTGCCCTTCGCCGGTGTGGGTCGAGTCCTCTTTATTTCGCTTCCAGGATGGAACGATCTTTGTTCACCGCGGAACCCACAATCATTCGAAATTCACCCATTCCTCCGTGCAGCATTCTAATGGATCCCTTGAATTTGTGGATTTTATTTCGAGGTACATAAAGCAGTCGGCAGATGGGCTCAGTAACCAGGTGAGTACACAGGCCTTATCTACACGCCAATTTTAATCAGAATCAGAGTTTGCACTACACCGACGCGGACATGAATTCGGATCGTTCGCAGAGTGTCGACTCGGAGAGCGATGGTGTGTAATCTGTACAGAACCACAGGGCTATCCCACTGATCCTCAGACAGGCCTTACCCAGTATAGTACTGCGAAAGTGACGTTTGAGGATGAACCAGACTGGGAGGAATTTTACAAGGATTCTGAGGCGGACGAGTCTGATCAACTAGCCGCAGACAGCGATTAGATTAGATCGAGAATGGCAATCACAAGACCAAATAATCAACCCCTGTCTCATCTTACACTTGACGACGATGCTGGTAAGGATGACCGCGTGTTGGGACTTGAATACCGTTTGGTTCCTAAATTTGTTCTAATATTACATCTTACACTACTGCAGTACTTTCCTATGCCGAACGATATAATATCATTTTTATGGTGAGGATCCTCGGCATTCGAAAATATGAACGGTGAAAATAATGATTAGAGGATTAACCAGGGCAGCCGTGCTTTGACCACAATTTTATATAAAGAGAACTTATTCATCAACGTGTTTCATAGTAAACTATTGTTGTGTTAGAGGTGCAAACCAAACCGATTTTGCTAAATTTCGTGTATACTTGAACACCGGTGTGCCGTCATTTGACAAATTAAATGTTAATGGAGCAATCTTTGTGCTCTTAGGCCTTTGACTTTGGTATCTTTTCTTGCAGAAGAATGTTTCTTTACAGGTATGGGAGTAATTCAGGAGTAAGTCAAGACTACAAGGTACATGGTACAACGAGTAAACTTGATGGTTGCTTCAATTCAGTATATTTATTCTTCAAACATTTACTCGGCCACACGGTGATATCGTGACAGCCTCCGGAAAAATTCAATGCATCCTATATCGAGTAAACACCGCAGTTCATCTGGGCCATGTGTTAAACCATATGTACGCCGTTCCCAGAGTGTTGGGTTTGAACACTAGTTTTGATTTATCTCGGTGTTAACACAAAATTGGAGTATTTTGTCACCGGGTGACTGTAGTATACGCACAATAGTAGGCACTGATGTGCCTAACTTCAATCTCAAAATTTGCTGCGACTTGGGGCGGCACTTGCTGTGTGACATGTGACATGGGGGCGTCAAACTCCCTGATCGGGGGCGTCACAGGGGGCGGCAAAGGGCGTCACACGGGGCGTCAAAGGGCGTCAGTTGGCGGCACTGGCGTCACTTTCACCCTGCCCCGGCTCAGCGGCGTCGGAGTCGGCCCCGTGCTTCCGTTTGGTCGTGCTGCTTGCGGTCATCTGCTGCATTTCCAAACATGTGATATTTTCAAACGCGTGATATTCCCAAATGTGTGACCTTACCTGCCAGCATAGGTATAAATGACGAGTCTGGGCCTGTTTCCCTTTAAAAGCACATTTTTTGGCCCTGTCCTCCTCCAACTGATAGCCAGGCGAATTCTGAGTAGGTTTGCCGTTCTGAGCAAATTCCTCCCACCAAATCAATGTTCAGGCCCATATCTCTGATCCAGAGCTGCGAGCCTATTGAGAAAATTTCCGGGCTGCTTCCCGCTTGATGCTTCCAAAAGGTCACGTGCACTGCTGTTTCTCGATTGGATTGGCTCAGATTGTCGTGTCCACATCTTTCCACTGGGTCCTCAGATTGCTCTAGGATTTTACCTGTGACAATTGGTATGGATATTAAGGGTCCTCTGATTTTACCAGATTTTTACAATGGATCTTGGGCCTACAGCGAGGGGTTGAAAATCACTGTTTTTGGGGTACTCATGTTTAATGTCTAGACGAGTCGGCGGCCCACGAAAAAACCCATATTTTTGTCTGGGGATTGGAAAATGTGTTGGAAACATAATATTTGTTTTGACTCTTGCGATATATGGCACAGGTGGTTGGCCACGATGCAAAAGGTCCAAAAACCACAAAATGCTGACAAATCTCACAGCCACATGGTCCACTTTGAGATCGGCTGATGCCCAGCCTCATACAGTATAGCGCTAGGTGTAAGGTAGACATATGACCATAGAGGCTATATAAGACAGAGAAGTACGTTATCACGTCCAAAACGACTTTTCTAAGAAAAAGTCCCGAAATGGTATCAGAGTAGGGGGATACAAAATACAAATCAAGTGGCCATCTGTTGTCTTCTGAGATCATAAATTGCAAGAGAAATATGAGCGGAGGTTGAAGTGGTGGTATACAGAGTCTAGTAGCTATTTGGTTTTTTTTGGAGGCCACGAATCTTTCATGAAAGATGCGTATTAGACTGGCACACTCCAAAGGAAAGTCACACGTTGTCGAAGATCACATGCTGGCCTGCCCGTCGCGGTATCGGCCCTTCATCACTCTCGTCGTTTCTCCACAACTTGGAGTCGGAATCCCCCGTTAGGAACCTCGCACCCCTTCGTTCTTTCTATGTGCGGCCGTCCGGCCTGGAATCGAGTTAGATAATAGTCCAGGATCAGAGCCATTGCATGGCTCACCTTTCGTCCCAACCGCGATGCCTTCAAGGTCCTTTCCGCTCCGCGTACCTCTCCCATGCAAGACTCGGATGAGGCTGACGAGCTTCTCAGACGGTCGCGCGGACCCCTCTACCCATCCCTTCCACCCTTTCTTAGCAGCGACCCGCCGCGGAGCAGGTGGCGCATGCAACTTGTGCTCGTTCCGGAAATCCACGTAATCCTTGGGGGTATTGAGCCGTTTGAACGACGCACGGGCCGCGCTGGATGAGTTGTATGGGCCCGTGGTTGACATGGGAGTGGAGTGTAGGAGGAAAGGTGTAGAAAGTGGTGTCATCACCGACGCGGAACGTTGCATGGTGACAATACAGATCTGTGGTCGCGCGGCCCGCGCACGCGAGAAGGAACTGGACGCCGCTGTTGGCTTTGGCATCGGGTTCTCTTCGCTCTGCGCTTCATCATCATCCGTTCCCAGCAAGTGAGTATACGCTCCCACGCCTGTAGATGGACTGGTCAACGATGTAAACTCGCCAGCTAGAACGGCGGTGGCTGTCCGGCGTCTCATGGGGAGATATCGACGGTGGCGAGGAAAAGGAACGATACGGGGGTGGGAAGAAGGTGGTATGACTGTATAACCTCTCGGCAATCCATCGGCATGCGATGCCGCCTTAGACTTTGATCGCATGCCGTGAGCGCTGATGACTATTTACTATTTCGATCAATTCGTCAAGGACCCCCCAATTTTCTATCATGTTCTCGTTGATGCAAAAATCAAATCCAGAAAAAAACTTTGGGTTCAGAAAAACTTTCTTTTCGGGGGTCCAGAATATCTCTATACTACATCCCTAGGTAGCATCTGGCTCCAGTATGTCGATTCCTGAAGGAATAACGTTAAATCTAAGGAGAACATAACGTTGTGCGGAACCTTCGGGCCGTCCAACACCGCCACCACGTCAAACCATGCCCGCACCTAGGCTAGGGACTGGTATGCTATATTCCATGGCAGGATCCATGGTCTAGGCCTTCTACAATTCGCAAAAAATGCCCGAGAAACCACTCTGTGCTTAACTGGCTGTCAATCGCCTCTCTGAGAATCTTTTTCCAAAGATTGTTTCTTGGAGATGGTGGAATGGCGTAATCACAGCAAGCACGGCCGATCTCTCCGTGGCTTTAGACTGGCCAATATCAAGTGTATTCGCGTCGAGCCGTGAATGGGGATAGATACCTGCCCATGGAGAGGGGTCTGATATGAAGGTGAGGACAAGTCGTTTCGAGTCCTAGGGGTTAAGAATAACCCTGGCGATGATATGTGGTTTGATAGGAGGTTAAGGAACGACCAGGCAACGGTGTCGTTCCTAATATCCCCGATCATTGGTTGTTTGATCTGAAACCCGGGGGTTCTAATAACCCGGGGATGTGTTTGAGCCGCAAGGAGCGGTGCAAATTGCGTGAACGAAAGGGTTCGAGAAAGGTCAAGAAATGCCAAATCATGACAGGAGTCCGGAAGCATCACAATCCTAGATATTGAGCAGCTTGGATAAGCTTGGTCAGCATTGAAGTTATGTAAGCATCTTGAGAACTCTTGTGCCCAGATCTTGAGGAATCTGCAGCTTGAGAAGCTCCCAGGTCTTGCTGTTCACTCCATCCATAAACCTCTACTCAACCTCTCACGACGTAACTCCAGCCTCATCGTCCAATTGCGCACACGTATGATCGGCCTGAATGCCTGGCTATTCAAAATCCACCGTGCCGAATCTCCGCTATGCCAATCCTGTCAACGCCATGAAGACGTACCTCACTTTATTTTCTTCTGCTCCCGCTTCACCCATCATCGCAGCCTTCTTCGGGCGGCCCTAGGACGTAAAGCCACGTCCCTTGGATACCTCCTCACAAATGAGAAGGGGATACGACACCTTCTACGGTACATTCATGCTACAAACCGTCTCCCCGCCTTCTATGATACCCCTCCACCAGACCCGAATACCTAAACTCAGGCTACTCCCCTATTCTCATCCTCAGCTTCCCTGACTCATCCTAATTGCATGCTTTACCCGCTCTTATGACCTCTCCCATACCTTCCATCTATACTTATATCTATTTTACAATCCGAATTCCCGTCTTTCCTCCTTATCTCGCCTCACGAACACTACGATACTTATTTAAACCCAGTTACATTGCCATAACGTACTAATATTTTGTCCTCAGCCAGTGGATGGCGACCGAGTCCCGCTCCGCCCCTTCGCGCGTTCGAGCTCCGCTCCGCACTCGCGCGTACGAGCCCCGCTCCGCATACGTCCTCCTCGCTCCGCAGTTGCCCGCCCCGCCCCGCCTGTCCCCCGTGCTGTCTGGTTAACGTCCAACATACGGACGAGTCCACACCTAGATACAAAAATTAGTAAAGTAGTATTACCGTGTACCATAGCCGCTTACAGCGGCTCGAGCACGCTAATGGATCTCATCATCATCACCGCTTTTCTTATTTTGGCATGACAGCGCTTACGGGACATCGCCTCGTTCTCCACGACCACTACATCTTCCGACGAGGTCCGCCGCTCGTTCTGTTCAGTAGATGTCTGGCTACACATGTTTTCAAGCTGAGAGGAACGCCACGCTTCGCCAGACTCTGCACGTATTTTACTCGCCTACAGCCCTCGCGAAGGGGACACCAATGAGCCGTTCCATTCACCACATAACGTCTGAGGCCGCGGCAAAACCCTGGTGCGGCGAAGTCGTGGCTCTCAAGTTCAGTGGTTCGCGGCGCCAGGGGTATACCGAGGCGAGCTCAAACGACCTCCCTGCTTTGTCTGCATACTTCCTCTCCTATCAGTGAACATCCCCCACGTGAGGGAAGTTAAACTTTAACTTTTGCCTTTTCAATTTGGCAAGTTGGCCATTTTCACTAGTCTTTTATAAACAGATGCTACAACAAAAAGTGCTCGTACCTGTGCTTTGTTGTAGTCTGTCAATTCCCCTTGATCCGTGATCAGTGCTCTTCAAACTTCCATAGCCTTATTTAGAGTGACAAGCCATTCATCCATGTCCTTCAGTAATGTGATAGAGATTTTTGTTGTCGGGATTACCATATAGTGTGACGTCGTCGGTGTACGTCTTCTCAAACATGCTGCACGACACATTCGGAAGAAGAAAAGGACCGAGATGAGAAGGCTTACATCTACAACATGCGAGGTATGAGCACCAGATTGTTGTAGCGTCTGTTTATAAGAGACTAGCTCACACCTGCTTGTCAGACCCAGTAGAAAAGCCTTTCGCCAGGAACTGAAAATGCGAATCGTACTGTAACACAAATGTTGCGGCAATGTGTTGGACCTACGCAAAGGACTGGGTGTCAAAATTGCCAGCGATTTAGTCTGTATTAAGTTACAAGGTCCATACCGGACTTGCCAGAACGTGACCAACTCGTGACCCCACGTGCCTCCCTTTCAGCAAAGAACACAGTCTTCGGGTACATTACAGCTCTTTGCGGAACTTAGGGCGTGGATCAATTTTTTTTTCAAAAAATGATGATTTCGGCATAACACTCATAACTCCCTCAAATCTTGATCTTTTCTCCCGATTCCAACACCATTAGAGAGTTTGCGGCAGCCACCGGAAGCCACCGGGTGGCTGATCACGCATGTGTGGCCAGTGGCTGTGGCTCATCTGGTGGCTGGCCAATTCTGTACTCCGAGGATACCCATCCTATATCCCCTGTCAGAAGAGCCATCCTGGAGTCAAGATAGTGCTTGCCTGCCTTTCTCACAGCTCATGTCTGAGGAACCAGAGGAAAATATTGCTGTTTTGAATGGGGAGCTAGGCAGAAGAATCAAATTCAACTTTGGGGCACCTGGGGCAATAAAGAGAAGCAATAATGTAGGCACTCCCCAAATGACAAAGACGTAGGTTCAGCCACTGAATCAGCCACAGCCACTCACTACCGCATGCCTGATCAGCCACCGGGTGGCTTCCGGTGGCTGCCGCAAACTCTCTATTGTACTTGTATGGGATGCCCGCACCTGCATGAGTCTGCGCCATCTTCATCACTTCGTTACTTCGCTTAGCACTGCGAAAGATCGTAACTTTGATGGGAATTTGTGAAAGTTCGTGAGTTTGATGGCTTTCTGTGAAAGTTCGTGAGTTGGTATTACAGCCTTGTCAAACGGCGACTCCTCGGCACATCACAGAGTGATGTGCATCAACAGCTTGCCGAGGTTGGCTGGTTAGGTTCCGGTTAGCTGGTTAGGGGTTGGAGGTTAGAGGTTTGGGTTAGGCGGTTATGGTTAGAGGTTAGAGGTTAGTGGTTAGTGGTTAGAGGTTAGAGGTTAGCGGTTAGGGTTAGAGGTTAGTGTTGGCCAGGGTATCAATATAAAAAAACGGGGGAGAAGGAAATGATGGCCAGATTGATGCGTCTGATTTGTGTGATTTGTTCACCTCACGAACTTTCCTGGGAATTCACCAAAGTGATGAAGTTTCAGAGTTTTCCATCAAAGTGACGAACTTTCGTGAGTTGAAGCGAAGTAACGAAGTGATGAAGGTGACTACTACTCCACCTGCATGCACCTGTGGATATATGATGGTTATATAATCTGTACCAAATATGGTAAGTCACCAATTTGTACGTATATTGCCTCCCATACAAACACAAACAGTCTAGGCATCATGATGTCTTCACATATGTCTAACAATATATATATACAGCTGCAGGCATGTTTTGACTTTCAATATCAGAGCCCCATATGGTCCTGGATATGACCCAGTATATGTAGGCCAATGGTATAGCATAATTACAGCACATGGACACAAAACGGGGATCCCTGCGCCTATATATCATATGTACTATGTTTATTGCGAGATATCCAGTCCTATAGTTACCTGGGGCATGTACAGGAGGCGATATACACAAAATGATCTTAATTCCCGTATTTGGTGCAGATTATATAATCATCCTGTATCCATGGGTGCAGGCAGGTGCGGGCATCCCATACAAGTACAATTGTGTTGGAATTAGGAGAAAAGACCAAGATTTGAGGGAGTTATGAGTGTTATGCTGAAATCATCATTTTTTGAAAAAAATTGATCTGCGCCCTAAGTTCCGCAAAGAGCTGTAAAGGCTCTTTCACCATAAGAACATTCTTAAAACAACTAAACCATGTTAACTGGATCCCAGCCCCCACTTCAGCTGGGAACACTGTTCGCACCATATCTCGGTCAATACCAGTCCAATCACCAAGCTCTGAGTGGCGAATCGATTCAGAAAAATCCCACCGTTCTAATGCACCTAGCCCGGGCCAGATTGAAGCAAAAGTGCGTGCACAGTGCTCAGAAACCCAATTTGTGTGATTCAATTGGTGTGTTGGTGTGAATGCGCTTCAATTAACACGCCAGAATCACAGCCACCACTTCAGCTGGGAACACTGTTCGCACCATATCTCAGTCAATACTGGTTCTTCTGGCTGGCAGGGCTGTATCCTGGATCAGTCGTCTGCAACGGGTTACTGCTCAATCCACCATGGAGGCAGAGTACTTTGCGGGCAGTCACACCGGAAGAGACCTGATGTTCATCTGAAACCAGCTTGGCGAGCTGATGGGGAAACCCCTAGATCATCCATCCCCCATGCATTGCGACAATCAGGCTGCAATATCCGTCGCAGAAAATCCAGCCATGCACGATAAAGCGAAGCATATTGCATTAACAAAGACATCACAATCCACAATTGCCAATCTGGTGGGAATCCAGCGGACCTCCTCACAAAAATCCTCCCGCATGATACAACGATGCGGTGTCGTCAAATGATTGGTTTGAGCAGTGGAACTGGATAGCGAGGTCAGGGGGAGTGTTGCAGTATAGACCTCGAATCTAGTCGCGCTGCAAGGCCAGAGGGTTCGGGAACCGGATAAGTCGGGAGTAAGGGAATTAACATAGGCCGGACAGCTATATAGAACAGGTTGACCTGCAGACAGTTTCTTCAGTCTGAAGAGAACGGTCTGCAGGTATGTATGTATACTCTCCATCTTTATATATTATAGTTTGAAGAGAACGGTCTGCAGTGACCCTGAACTCTTGACATACAATGTGCTAGATCCAACCAGGCGTGCCCGTCAGACTTGAGTAAATAATCATTTAAACCCGACTAACTGGCTTGCGTTGAGGGCGCATGCGAGGATAGCAAGAACGCAGCCGCGTCGTCAGCGCGACGTGATGTGCTGTATCCACTGGGTTCAACGGCCATGCTGCACAACTTGAACCCGCCGTGTTTCTCTGGAATGAGTGATTGATTCTGAGCTCCGTACACAGCCCTAAGCCTCTGGGCTCCTGATGCTTCATGCGATGTTGGCGACATGTGTCTATGTTCTTGAACAATTTTTCTGTGACCGCTTCTCTGGCTTCTAACCTAATTCATTTCGAATTATTGATGGAAACAAAGTAGCAGAAATAATATATATTCAGTGAAATGGGTTTGCGGGGCATTTTGAGAATCAATGCTGTCTATAGACATATAGACTTGTTAAAACGACATATGTTTTGGTCACTGTCAGGTGTATCCTCGACGGCCAAAATATGTTATGCTGCATGGCTACTAGCGGGGGAAACTCTTCCCTCTTCGCAGTTATCATCATCATACTCCGCGAAATGGATCGAAATCGCCACCTTTATCCGGGTCTTCCGAGTCGCGCACTGCCGAAAGGGATTGTTATTACCACTCCCAGAATTCCAAGGGGCTTTCACCGATGCGATGGCGTTCTTCAGGGCAGTTCTGGGAAGTCACTCCTGTGTTGGCCAAACTCGCTTTCAATGTTCTCCGGATATACGATGCCACACCAATGCTTCTCCTGGAACCGCCAGCAGGCCCGTGATATGGAGCACTTTCTTTTGGTTTTTCGAAATACCTTTGGCACAAAACCCGGTCCTGGCGCCCCCCCGTGGCTTATTTCCTCTTAACTGTTTTTAAGCCCGAGCCTCCTGGCTCTTCCCAAAGGTCCTTGGGTCTGTTCCTTCGGGGACAAGGCTATCGATTGCGGGTACAATGGCTTGCAGTGAGAGCAAATACAGTCACGCGTTTGAAAATGTAATGGATTGCAGTGCGGGTCACGCGGTTGAAAATGTAGGTGCAGAAAAATCAAATCCCGACAATTTTCGGTACACCAGTTAGTGCTGGCTAAAATTGGTCAATGTAAATTACAGGGTAAAATACGTATTTTACATGGAGGCCCTCCAACCTGCATGTGAAAAACTGTGAAAAACCCCACTCCAAACGGGCTCACAGGGCAGTCTCTTGTCGTCTTCTGGTCCTGCCGAGAACCTCAGGCCGGCCAATAAACACAGAGCCAGAAGGTAGTGACCGGGGGCCTGGCCGCCGTTGGCCACCAGTGATTATCGGCGGCCATTGGCAGATGTTGATGGGCGGCGTGCCTTGTTGTTTACCAGCAGCCTCGTCCCCACTTCGCTAATCACCAACGGCTTTCACCGGACTGTCACTTTTTACTTTTCCGCCAAATTACGGTGTATCTCACCGCATTTCGCTGGATAATGACACGCAGCAGTACCATATCCGAGGATGATAGAGCTGACACACGCCTCCCCCACTATGACATTTCCCAAAAAGGCAATCGGCGCCAGCGGCGCCTCTAGGCCACCTGTGGGGATTCTCTCCTGTCGCCCGTATGGTCTAAGTGTTCATTCTCTAGATCTGGATTTTAGGCTGTTGTGTGCCGACTCAGAGACTCCGCGCTGAAAAAAACTCACTCTCTGAGTCTCCAAACCGGGTTGAGCGGGGCAGTGGGGGAAACAAAGGGGGAGAACATTGACAGTGGGCGCATCTCGGGGCGAAGCTCGTACGCATCCGCGGTTGATGATTCTGCACGTAACAGCACAAGACAAACAGCGTGAAATCATATCAATCAGCCTGTGACGAGGTGATTTTGTGGAGCTCAGACTACTCATCATGACCAAAAGTAACCGGAAATTCGGTTTTAACGGCATCTGACCCAACTTTTTCTCATTCTTGTCGTCAGATCCTCAATTTATGATGAGTTTGGAATGGATTAGCACCCTTGAATCTGAGGTGCAATATCTCATACCATGTGCATTATGAAATTTCGGAATTGATCGAAAATTGATGATATTTCCCTCCGGGTGATTGTTTTGATGGTATTTGTGGATATATTAATACCTAATAATTAGCCGGGAGCCTAGAGAAATATGCACACAAAATATAGGGGGGATGCAGACTTCCTAAATGGCTCCATGAATAAATTAAAAGACGGTAAAAATCACTGCCCTGATCAAAAAATGATTCAGATTCAGATTTCCACAGCAATGAAAGGGCTGTAGATGCTTTTTTTTTTTTTGTTGCATATGATGAGGTATGTTCCTTTCCAAAATTCAGACAAAGAATCTGCCAAGGGTTGCCACCTCCTGCTGAGGTACACCTATTCCGGTTACTTTTGGTCATAGCGAGTATATCACTCTCTTTATAAAATTAAGCCCTGTCCGTCTGAAGCCTTTATCCCCATTTAACTTTGAATCTTTGGAAGCGTCTCTAAATCAGCATCAAATCGTTGGGAGCGACCGGAAATGAGCGCCAATCTTTCTATGGGTGTCGCTCCGAAGCCCTTAGCCTCCGCTTTTGGCACATCTGCTTAGAATCTTTGGAAGCGTCCCCAAATCAGCTTCGAATCGTTGGGAGCGCTAATATTTCTTCAATCATTTCGATCCACTCTCCTGGATTTCCTTCCGCCTCTTCGCCCGCTCAAGCAGCGGCCATCAATCTATTTCACGGGAGTGGCCGCAAATGAGCGCTAATATTTCTCCGATCATTTCCATCCACTCTCCTGGATTTCCTTCCGCCCTTTTCGCCCGCCCAAGCAGCGGCCATCAATCTATTTTGCGGGAGCACCCGCAAATGAGCGCTAATATTTCCCCAATCATTTTCTATCCAAACTCCTGGGTTTTCCCCCCGCACAAGCGCTAGCCATCAGTCTAATTAGCTTTTACCCCAGATCTGCAGCTTCCGTGCCTGGAATACGTAGTCCCGGTGCAATTTGCGCCTCACAGCGACCTCGGCCAGCGACCAAGTACTGGATTCCTGCTACACTTACAACTTGAACCTCCACTTTAAACTTTCAATGGACATTGTTTTACTATTAAAGATCCTAAAGCCTCTAACGTTGATTAAAATCTGTCCCTGAGCTGTGTCGATTAATTCCGGACTCTGAGAACGCACTTATTTTGAAGAACGAAGATGATGAATCGATATCGACCACTAATATTGTCTGGAAGAAGCTGCTGCTTTCTTTCCAATATACTGCGTTATTCAATTTGGGTAAATTCTTCCTTTAAAATTAAATGTATAATGTCCACAAGTGGGAGCCGGCGCGAAGCGCCGGCGAGCACTTGTAACATATAAAAAACGACTGCTTCCGCCTCCCAATCCTCAGACACCTTCCTATGTCTCTGGTGTTCAATTCCGCCCTGTACATGCCGTGCAAGGCAGCGGCCCTTACAGCTAATGTCGGAACCGAAGGCGCCATCGAAAAATTCCCGATTTGGACGCATTTTGGAATCTGCGACCGATTCCCGCATATCTCGGTCAGTTTTCATCGGATTAGTTTTATAAGTAGCGGAGCCTCTCAGGATAATTACGGCGCAATTAATGATAGATTCAGAATCACGGAAATATGATTTCTTCTGACGGCCTGACAGAGGGGCCTGGTTTGCGTTCACCACGTTCTGCTGGGGCAAGATCTTGTCCAAACAAGCTAAAATTCTGGCAGGGGAGACCGTCATACATTCTAAGAAGGGCGATAAAGTCGGATTTACACATTTGCCACCTGGAGAATTGATATCGTGCCGGAAGTGATCTTTTCGCCCACAAAATTTAACCAGGAATAATTCCCCGAGTTTTCAACTAAACACTCCCGAGCAAGGGCACATGGTGCTACCTCAGATATGGGACTATTTCTATCTAACCCGGTTGGCCAAAGGCACCTGCAGGAAATACACCAAGTAGAGAGACCACCGTGATAGCCAATGACGCGTGTGGACACGACAAGCTCTAATTGGCTTATTTCCCGGAGGTATTTTGACCGAAATAATTGAGTAATCCACAAATGACGTCTAGGGTGACGCCTTTCCCTTTTGCTTTAGTAGTTCTGGTTGAAAACTGAAGGAGATCTCTTAATTTGAAACATGTTGATTGAAACATCACTCTCAGCGTGATAACAATTCTCTGAGTGAAAAGTGCATGAATCTGACCCTACCACCCGTTTTATACTCCATGACAGTCTCCCCTCACAAGGTCTCAGCCCCGTAGAACACTTTGAACTCAGACTAGGCCCCCCTGTCAGACAGGCCAAAAATCATATATTTCCGAGATTCTGAGTCTATCACCAATTGCCCTGGAATTATTCAGATGATTGGGCTACATAGGAAGGTATTCCAGGGAAAGCTGAGCGAGATATGGGCAAATCGGTCGCAATGATCAAAAAGCGTCCAAAACCGGAAATCTCTCATCGCGCCTTCGGTTCCGACATTAGACAGCTTGCGCAAAAGCCGCACGAGCCGCATGCGGCTTTTTTCCATTGCGCAGAGCCGCACGGAAACCTTTGATTTGATGGCCTGTGACATATGTTTATGAATAGGATTAGTATCCTTTCGCATTACAGTAGCCGTCTGCGGTCATTTGATATGTTGTTAAGTATAGACATGACGTCACTGACATCATAGAACCTGAGGCCCAGTGAGAATCCCAGCTAAGCAGATCGAGCTAGATCGAGGTAAATCGAGGGATTTTATGGGTCCTCGATTTAGCTCGATAATCCGGACTGGGCTCGATGTCGCTCGATGCAGGATCGACGTATATCGAGCGCGAACGAGCTTTTCTTTGCAGTATCGAGGTGTATCCAACTTTCCATTGCAATGATTGCATTGGATAGGCACATAATGTGAAATATAAAAATATTCAATTCTTGCTACTACAATACATGCACTACATACTGCACTACACGCCATTGCCCTCCCTACGCTCCGCACTAGCACGCCCCCGAGTATCCGACAGGCCACAAAGTCTGGCCGACAGTGACACTGCCATGGAGGACGCGGCGGCGAATGCGTGGAATATGATACGCGTGGCGATGAGCAGACAACTGATACAATTTATGAAAGACGTACCGAGCGGCCGGAATGCGAAACGACAAGACGCGACTCTACAACACGGATAAGTAGATAGATGGTGAGTTGTCCAATGCACTCACCACACCATAATGACCGCCCTGCCGTCGCCCTGGCCGGGATTCTGGGCATTCTACGTACGTAGTAGTCAATAAACGGAGGACACAGACGTGTGGTCGCGCACATACCCGCGATGTGACGGCCGAGAGAACCTAGAGATGATATGGAGCGCTGCAGAAGCTGGAGAGCGCCGCGAGGTCTCTGAGGCAAGGTGCAGCGAATGGTACAGGGCGGGAGGATGCGCTCTGTGGAACCAAGAGCGCGCCAGAGGGGGCAGGAAGCGGGAGGTGGTGGTAAGAAGGAAAGAAGTATTTTAAAGTCCGAAATCGTACGACTCGCATTTTATTGAGAGCAACGACGCGCCTATGACGCAATTGCACGGCGCAATCGAGCACTTGGAGGAAATCGGCAAAGTTGGGCAAAAGACTGTCGAGGCCTGTCGAGGTGCGTCATTTTGTGTCGGGCGTGTGCGTGTTGGCGGTATGTTTGACCGAAATTGTCAGATCAGACGGTAGCCAAACCTCGATATTCCTCGATACTCCTCGATCCCTCGATATACCTCGTTCTAGCTCGATTTTCTTAGCTGGGTTTTTCACTGGGCCTGAGGGGCGAGGCGGAGTGTAAATCAAAGCAGTATTGATGGAGTCAAATGTTGGCTTTCCCACGCTTGAGCCACCACGATGTCCACACAATATACAGATTCCAGACATTACAAGCCAGTTTCAATTCCAAAGTGGCACTTGTTAACGTAATAATTCAAATAATCCCTGCGGCTCTGCGCAATGCAAAAAAGCGGCATGCGGCTCGTGCGGCTTTTGCGCTAGCTGTAAACCCCGAGAGAGGCAACTTACAAAGCCATTCGCTCTTCTGGGCATCCCTCGCCGTCGACAAAATCCAGCGCCGTACATAAGCGCCGCCGAGCGTGGCGTATGCAGACGTCATCGCCGGCGCGCCGGGTTGGATGTCGTGTCTGGAGCCCACAGTGGCGGCGAAAAAGAATGGACACAGTCGTTTCAGCTCTGACCTGCACCAAATTACTTCAAATAAAGTTCTACCTGGAACCTTGAGTGATTCTAAGACTTTTTATGCAGTTTAACCTATGGCATTCCTAGTTGGATGTCCCACAATAAAATAATTCGTCGTTTTCTGAGAAGTTGGGTCTGTGAATTTATATGGCATTGAAAAATGGCGAACACAGCTTCAAAGTACTTGAAAAAGTGTCCATATTCACATTTTAGGTCATTCAGATTGAATGTGTTTTCGTCTCGCAATGGCCGAGGCAAGTTGGCCATTTTCCGTATTTTGAGCCTTGTCACTGCAAAAATGTTAAAAATGCGAAACTTGCCAGCCACCTCCTGAGGCCAAAACCCATTCAACTTCAATAAACTAAAGGGTGAATATGGACACTTTTTCAAGTACTTTGAAGCTGTGTTCACCATTTATCGATACCATATAAATTCACAGACGCGACTTCTCAAACACCAGTGAATTATTTCATTATGGCACATCCACCCAGGCCTGCTCTACGTTAAACTGTATAGAAAGTCTTGAAATTACTCCACGTTCCCGTCAGAATTTTATTTGAAGTGATTTGGTGCAGGAGGGGACTCAAACGACCGTGTCCATTCTTTTTCGCCGCCGTTGTACGTCTATTTGTAATACAATAAAGGCGAACGGTTGGGAAAATGGCCACAAGCGGTAAACGGGAAATAAAGGGCCGAAGCCCGCAGCGGGGCCGGGCCTGGGGTTCTACCGAAGATGTATATAAGCTTGACCTTTTCTGGGGAGGGCTCTGTGCATGCCGATTTGGCCTCTGCATCCCCCACTATGTGCACGCTGATTTGGCCTCTGCATCTCCCCTCTGTGCACGCCGATTGGCTCTGCATCCCCCACTATGTGCACGCCGATTTGGCCTCTGCATCTCCCCTCTGTGCACGCTGATTGGCTCTGCATTCCCCCTCTGTGCACGCTGATTTGGCCTCTGCATCTCCCCTCTGTGCACGCCGATTTGGCCTCTGCATCTCCCCTCTGTGCACGCCGATTTGGCCTCTGCATTCCCCCTCTGTGCACGCCGATTTGGCCTCTGCATCCCTCTGTGCATGCCGATTTGGTCTCTGCATCCCCTCTTCCATGCCGATTTGGCCTTTCCTCCTCCTCTCACAAGTCGAAACTTGAAAGAAAAAGGTCACCAAATTGCGTTGAATAGACTGGGGCTACCCTTAATAATATATTATTATTTTTTGGAAATTTGAGCTTGTCGGAAATCGGGACAAACTTATTTACTTGTGACTTGTCAGCTTGTTGGGCTTGTAAAAGCCCAGACTGTTAAGTATTCAAATAAGCTAAGAGGAAAGTAAGTTTGAGGTAAATGGGATGTGAAGCTAAATCTCACCTCAGTTGTATTCGGGTCCTGAACCTTGGACCGGACCGAAAATTTCTTGTTTTGGAATGTTTTCGGAGAATTGTGCGTAGCTCAAGCAGTTCATCACCGATTTGAATGGAATGTAGGTAGATATGTCGGGATAATTATGCGCAATTAGTGATAGAAAGGATTCCATTGAAATATTATGTATTAGGTAATCTGTGTTTTTGGGCTGTTTTCGCGCCGAATGCCATCCATGTAGCATGCCCATAACATGTCCCAGTGACCTAATATTTTGAGAGGGACAATATGTAGACCTGAGAAAACATGTAATAGAGCTAGAATTATATAAAATCCCTAGATAAATGTAATCCTTACAATATCTCTGAATGTCAAAACTGCCAAATGTATTCAATGGAGCTAGAGGGACTGTAACAAAATCATCCGTACTTCTGGCTCTATCCCATGTTTCCTCAGGTATACATGTTGTTCCTCTCAAAATATTAGGTCACTGAGACATGTTCTGGGTACGCACAATTCTCTGAAAACATTCCAAAACAAGAAATTTTCGGTCCGGTCCAAGGTTCAGACATCGGCTGTAAGGAATATGGTTACGACAAATGCTAATTGCAGAATGCAGTGATTTTCAAATTTTAATGCTATGCTCAGTGTGAGACCTCATACCTCAAGTTTAGCTGCCATATCCAACCCCAAATTTCGTGAAGACTAAGAATCTGTCCAGAAGAAGAAAAATCTGGGTTATGTGCCACTGAAACGAAATTTCCGGTTACTTTTGGTCATGACGAGTACAATCCAAAAAAGCCAGTGAATTTGAGTCGTGCAGGTGTACCTGTGTTGACTGAAAGAGTGTTGAGCTCAAGTCGATAATCGAAGGATAGATCAACACGCACTCAATTTAGTCGGACTTTGTTCTGCCTTTGGCGCCGCAGGAGCTTGGTCGAGGAAGGTGACTTTCTCCAGGTCGACAATGAAATGTTTGAGTGTGGTGCCAAATACAGCCGTTTTCACACGCTTAGAAAGCGTGACTTGAGATGGAGAGCTAATTGCATGCTGCAAATTGACAGATGATACCCAGCACTATTCTGAGCAGTCCTGTCTCTTTGAAATTGTCCGCGCTGCTTTGCTCGTTAACCCAGAGGTCACGGAACTCTCCATATCGAGCGTGGCAGTGCCACGGTCACGGGTCAAATCAAAAGTGCGATATTCTCGCTCGCGGGAAGTCCACAGCAACAATTTGAGCCGGAAACTCGCCTCGTGTGATCCCAATTGGTGGAATATTTGTGTTCTAACTACATATAGATGTTCAGTGGCTTATATTGCCACCCTTCGACATACTTTTAGCATGAACAATAATGGTGGTGACTGGCAAGTGGCGGGCATCAAATGTCAGTTTGCACTTGTTTCCACCTCCTGCCAAACGGGTAATTTCAATGGCAAATCCACCTTTCGCGTCTACCACACTCGTTCAAGTTCAGTTACGGCCAACCTGAGTTGGCAAAATTGTTGTATATGTATAGGAAGGTATCCACAGTAATTATTTTTAAACCATTAAAATATCCTGGAAATATAAATTAATCCCTTTCTCCATAGCGGCTGATGAGGTAACGTAACGTTTTGATCCAGGTCATTGCTGCTGCTTGGCGGGCGTTTCTTTGGTCCATCGTATTCCGTATTTCTCTGTAAACTAAAATGCGACGCACTTGTGAGATGAAACTACAGGGAATGCCCCGGCCAGATTTTTTTAATTTCCTTCTGAACTTGTGTTGTAAAATGAACCGAAAAGCGACGAAAAGCCTGAAAAAACCCCAGGGCAAAAATAGAAATTCTGGCTGGGACATTCCCTGTAGAATGCAAAACTGAGTCGATCTCTCACTTGAAGGGTGGCCAAAAAGTCGACGGTTAGTACAGTACGATGGTCCAACTAAATTTGCCATGATTTTGGTGATGGGAGCCATTATGTAACCGGCATCAAAACCCTTTACATTGCCAGTCACCAATAATGGGTCTGCCTTCGATGGATCGTTAAATTTAATTGCACGTGATTTTACCCCAGATGTCCAAAATTGTTTTGTGCAGCGGTCCCTCCGTGCATGGACGGGCCTTAGAGGCTCTGAGGAGAATCTTGGGGATCTGCCACATCATTTATGACAGAGAGATGGGAGAAAGTCGGTAGATGAGCAAAAATAGGACAACATGTTCAGCGAGTCAATCCGGCATAACCTTCACACAAAGTGTTGTCCTGTTTTGTCTAAAATCAGCCTTTGAGCGCTCTATTCTTGGATCAGAGGCAAAAAGGGTAACCCGGAGGATCTCTTCAAGTCATCTGTGGTATGCCGGCTGAGCGACTGTGTCCCTCATTAGGCTTTCGCTGATGTGTGTTGTGATTTTGCTGCTGATGTTGCAGAACAGTTTGCAGCTATATTCCATGGCAGGATCCATGGTCTAGGCCTTCTACAATTCGCAAAAAATGCCCGAGAAACCACTCTGTGCTTAACTGGCTGTCAATCGCCTCTCTGAGAATCTTTTTCCAAAGATTGTTTCTTGGAGATGGTGGAATGGCGTAATCACAGCAAGCACGGCCGATCTCTCCGTGGCTTTAGACTCAAGTGTATTCGCGTCGAGCCGTGAATGGGGATAGATACCTGCCCATGGAGAGGGGTCTGATATGAAGGTGAGGACAAGTCGTTTCGAGTCCTAGGGGTTAAGAATAACCCTGGCGATGATATGTGGTTTGATAGGAGGTTAAGGAACGACCAGGCAACGGTGTCGTTCCTAATATCCCTGATCATTGGTTGTTTGATCTGAAACCCGGGGATGTGTTTGAGCCGCAAGGAGCGGTGCAAATTGCGTGAACGAAAGGGTTCGAGAAAGGTCAAGAAATGCCAAATCATGACAGGAGTCCGGAAGCATCACAATCCTAGATATTGAGCAGCTTGGATAAGCTTGGTCAGCATTGAAGTTATGTAAGCATCTTGAGAACTCTTGTGCCCAGATCTTGAGGAATCTGCAGCTTGAGAAGCTCCCAGGTCTTGCTCTTGTTCATCGTGCAGCTTAATGAGCCATCAATGTTGTTGTGCATTGTCATGGGTCTTGAAAGCATTTAGGGATTGAGGGCTTGATCTAGGCAACCACCGGTGTTGAGAGGCATGAGATATAGGTTGCAGGAGGACAGAGATGATGGGGGTAGCAATAAAAGAAGGGACTCTGGTGCTATGTCCTGACAATTATTTGAAAAAACTTTTTTTCAGAAATTAAGGAGCCGCATGCATGTAGTGGCTTGGAGACCAGACCCAACACTATAAAGACCACTTTCCGGAGAAGTTATGTTATGTGTCCTCAGCTTTTTTCCTCATCATTCTAGCATTGTCAAGTTCGAACCCACCTACTAATCCCAACTATCCCCTCTAACTAGAGGGGCAGACTCCCCCCATGTGCTCCCTCCAGTTAGAGGGGTTTCTGCAAATCCCCCCATGCTGCAAAAAACGCTACGAAACATGCTGTAATATACTGCAAGACATGCTGCAAATATGCTGCAGCAGACTTGGAGCTATTTATTCGAGTGTGTCTTAAGTAATCCCGCCATCAGCAGTGGGCGCGCCTGTCCCAAAAAGGGAATTGTCTAAGAAAAAATCGAGAAAATCTCAATAAAATACAGGTGTGTACTAACATGTATTGCATCCGAAATGGGTGTATATTGGGCCCCATTTGCGACATAATCAGTGTGTGTGCAGCCACAAATTGTAGTGATTTAATTATATTTTGATTAAAATCTACTGGCAGGTTGAATTGATGAGCACGGCCGTGGATTTGATGGCTATCCATATTTGGGTTGAAATTGATGGATCCCGGCTTTTGCCTTGGGATTGGTAGCTGGCCATATTGGGGTGCTAAAACTATGTGTGTCAGGTTATAATTGATGCCTAGGTGCTTTAAATGCCAATATTTGTTCAAAAAGAGTTGGCTCTCAGAAAGTATTTTGCGTTTTGTGGGCTGATGGAGCCACCAATTGCAAAATGGTCTGAACAACTCATGGAGCAATTGATGAGCTGCACAGTTTGGGTATATCAGAGGTTTGGCTGATGACCATCCTTTTTGGGACACTAACACTTTCAGCCTAAAAAGGAAATTTTTCACATCAACCCTTCCCTGGCTCATAATTCAACCGTTTTCGATGGTCTAACCATATAGGTACATTGTTTCATGTTCTTCAAAGGCAACTGGGGCACAGTGGAGCTTATTACAGGGCAATAATAGGGTGAAAATAGCGAAAATTGATCAATTATGTTCTGGCCATAATATCCTGGGGATATACCAGTGGAAATACCTTCTGGATGAATTGCCTTGCTGCCCTATACCACACAATCACCCTCCAGGTGATATACTGTATTTTACTGATGAAGAACATTGCACTTTGGCCATACAAGGAAATCACATTTTGGAACTTGCCATTCCCTTGATTCCAAGCGAGCTTGGATCAAAGGTGAACTTATCCGATACGTACGGATCTGTTCGCAAGAATCCGATTTTGCTAAAATCCAAACGGATTTTATGACCCGGCTTCGCGAACGCAGCTATCCAGGCCGTTGGCTTCAAAATGTTTTTGAGGAAATCAGGTACACGGTTGAGCGCCCAACCGCGCTCAAGCCCATCGTGCGTAATACCACGGATGGGGACCCTGCACTTCACATCCTCAAGCTCACCCACAATCCAGTATGGGACGAAATAAATTTGAACCCCATCTGGCGCGAGTTGGACGAGACATGGAAGGAAATTGGGACTGGCTATCCCGAATTCCGTTTCATGGCCTCGTTTAAAAAACCTTCTGTGCTGGGTGACCGGTTGAATACCACCAACCGAAGCACAGTGAGCGCATACCATGCATCAATGGCGACACCCATTTAGAACTCTTTTTTCTCAATCTTCAGTCGCACGCCGCGGGCCTGGGCAACGCGCTCCTTCAGATTTCGAAAAAAACTAGAGTTCCATTCGCATTAGTGTCCTCTGTTAATAACAAGACTGTATTTGCCTGCTACGCTGTTGAGCTTTCTGCTCCAGTTGAGCACCTGTCTTCACCGAAGCCTGTTTCTTCTTGATCCATCCGAGATCTACACAGGCACGTTGATAGCCGGCGGCACTTCCAGAAATGTTCGCGTTGATCACAACCGGTAAATTCGTGCGTATGCTAGCACCACAATATTAAAGTGACATAGTGAAAAACAGAGCTTTGCAGGTAAACATCGAGTCCATCCCCGGATTCCGGTAGCTTTGCATCGGCATGATTTGTTGATTACTGAAGTGATCGATAAACATTGATCAGGTATATATAGGGATCGCCACCACCTGATGAGTCCTTTGACGAAATGTTCTCGCAACATAGTGCCCCGTCTCCTCAAAACTCACTCTAGCATCTACCCAGGCCTTCCTGGCTCGCTCGGCACTTCGCACCTCACACACTCTGTATTTTACTGATGAAGAACATTGCACTTTGGCCATACAAGGAAATCGCATTTTGGCTCTATTATGCGCTCCTTCCGGATTTGAGGTGTCCAAACATCCGTTTTTATTTCCATTTAGCTTGCCCGGGGTAGCAAACAGTTTACAAACCGTTTGTAAACAGTTTAAATGGTTGTCAAGAATCAATCACTTACCATGTCTTGGAGATTGTGTCCTGAGGCATAAATTTGTGCCAGCCTGGTCAATTTGTTTGTTGGAAACCCACAGATAGTCCCGGGGCACAGAACCGCCTACCTACACGCAGGACCTTTCAAATTACTACGTATTTTAATAGTGCTCGGCCTTCTCGGCCAACGACATACCCCGCTTTCACGAACATCTTGGTACACTTCGGGGTCAGCAGATGACAATCAACTTGTTGTAGGCATGTTCAGAGTGGTCAAATTACTTGATTTGATTCTTCACACAGGTGAGAGCAAACTGCCCAGAAAAATACCATTTATGAACTGTTTAAAACGGTTTTAAACTGTTTATATACCGTTTCCGTTTGTATTGCCATGGTCCACAAACGAAAACTAAATGGTTGGAGCCTTACGTAACATACAAAATCACCGCATCTACTTAAGATACAAGTAATCCCATGCAATGTAGCACGTCTGTGGGAATCAAATGGTGTGGTTTCCAAGACATTCTGAGCAGAATTGAGTGAGATAGAGGGTATGCTGATACCGAGCTCAGACAGAGTATGCAGTTCGTCGAAGCGAGGTGGAATTTGGTTACCAATGGGAAGACAACGAGGAGAATGTATTTTTCTCCCTTCACTTTTGTGTGCACAGCACTGAGTAATATTAGCGCGCAATGAATGACCTCTCAAATGACTTTGCCTACATTGAAACCCGTGGCTGCTTCGGCTTGTGCAGAGCCAAGGGCTCGTGCCAATTCATCTCGTCAAAATCACTCACGTCTTGTTGAATTTGCGGCAAAAACTTGACCCCCGCCTCTGTATCTAACCCTGTTTCATCAATGAGGGGTCAAGAACCACCTCTGGCTACCCAAACACTTCCGCAGCGCACAGTTTACCACACTTTACAGGCAGATCTCAAGTCCATGATGAATAACATTCAAACCCGTGAACAATTGGATGATTTCCGCGAATGTTTGCGCCAAGTTGGGTAGGTGGATTCAACTTTTAGCGTCCAGCACCCAGCTAACTAATTTTAGGCAAGACTTGGACACTCAGGCTCGCTGGGGGATCAACCAACTGCGACACTCTCACTCTCAGACTCGCTAAGCGAAGGCCACTGAGTTGCGACACTGTCGTCTAAAAATAGCGACAGTGTCGCAAGTTATCCAATCATCCGCTTGCCCTAACTGCGAGTATAAATATGTCGTGCTTGGTTAGAGTTCAGGTTAGTGGTTGGTGGCTAGAGTTTGGGTTAGAGGTTAGAGGTTTGGGTGGTTAGTGTCTGGGTTCAGGGCTGCCATCACTGGAAAAAGAGACGCCATCCGGATCTACTAGAAGGTCGCGCAAAGGTCCTTCATCAAAGGGCATTGCGGGTGGGACATAGTCTGGGTGCAGCCACTTTAAACGGTCCAGTAGATCAGTCTCGTCCGATTTAAAATCTGGCCGCATGAGAATATTCAAATCAAAATTGGGGTCACCAACAGTTACTGAACAATGGGAACGTCGCGAGACGGACTCAGCACATGAAGCACAGGTAAATGTAGACAATGCTTCAGAACTTGTCTGCTCCCGAAATAAGGCCAGCCTTTTGTTCTTCAATGATTGGGATACAAGTTGCGGCCATGCTTGCTGTATTTCTGCCAGCTGTTCCTCATATTTTGCTTGAGCGGCTCGTTGCTGTTCCTCAGATCGTTCGATTTTTTTCCCTCGTCGCAACTCGGTGATGTATCGCTTGAGCCTCCGGTGCAACCGACCAATGCCGTCGCTATCTTCATGCTCAATATTCAGATTAATTAGAACACGGCGCAATGAGTTGAGAGATATGTTGCTTCCATAGATCGCTGTCAGAATATGCACTTGTAGCTCAGGATCTAGCTTGTTCCCCAGCCATTCGTTGTGGACATCAGCGCAATCTGGCAAGGACAAGCCATTTGGAAGGGATATCTCGGGATGAGACTGTGAAAATTGACTACATTGTCCCGATAACAAATGTTGAGTAATTTGAGTACGTAGAGAGTCGACTGTTGCCCTCTCAGGAACTTGAATCCGATGTAGAGCAGCAATGGACAGGAGAACTGGCCTGCGATGACTTTCAAACGAGCTGAAAAAGTCTGTCATGGACGCTGATGAACGGAACTCAGTATCAGCTGAGCTTACGGCTTCGGCATGTTTCCTTATGGCCAAGCATATTTTGAAACGTAAGTTGCGGTCACCGGATACTGAAATATTCAAGGCAGCGGCAACATGCAACAGACTCTCGGTAGAGATTTGCTTATCGTCTGCATCAAGAATAACATTGAAGACAGCTTTTGACAAGTCTACAGCTGACTCGAAATCCTGGCAGAGCACACGGCAGGCGGAGCGATCTGGGCGCGGAGACAACGAAGCATCCACTGCGTGGTTGGCACAAGCCCCAGTTGTGATATGATGGAGAAGAAGGCGTCGGCATTGAACTAAAGTCAAGCCAGCATGGGGGATAGCATGTAACTCAAGTGACCGTTGTATTGTAGGTAAATCTGCATGAAATACAGAGATACGGGAGCGGGTAACATGATGTCCAAGCAATATATCACGCAAAAGATTCAAAGATGTCATTGTATTCATTGGTATATCAGATGGTATAGAAACGGATGTAGATGGACAGCAGCAAGCCAGGGGCTCATCGCAAGTGCAGCTACATCCACGATCTTGTAAAAATATGAGTTCAGATTGGGGCAAGATAATGGCCAAGAACTTACACAGTGAAGGGGTGTTTGCTGAGATCTGGGTGCCGGTGTCCATCGCAGCGGTGTTTGGGGCCTGCTGGGCCGAATGGGAAGGCGACACTGTGATGGAGTGTTAGTACAATGTGCATTTAATTTCATCGAAATACGCACTTGCTGGTTGCTGACCAGGGTGACAGATACCTGAGGAGAGCCGAAACGAGGTATGTGGCAGGGTCTCGCGACAGAAAAATAGCCAATCACGGCCCAGAACCAGATCATAGGGCAGACTAGTGGATACGGAGAGCTTGACATTCATGGAACAGACACCATCACCAGATGGAAGGGTAAGCACGCCAGCAACAAGAGACTGAGGTGCCGGAATTCCGGAAGTTAATATCCAGTCCAGAGAGACCAGAGAACACTTGGAGAGAGGGTCAACAGAGGTTGAGAGTGGGAGTTTGCAGAATGTCGCAGAGAAATCCATAGGCAGTGGTACGGGGTGGTGGGGGGAGCAAAATCGCGGCGAATGCACAAATAAGTACGACATTTATCAGGTACGACCAAGGTATGACATCCAGTTGACATCCAGGTACAGCCAGGAACATTTCCAGGTCACCCGTAAACCAGAAGTGTCAGGAACTGGCTTACAAAGAAACTTACTGACAGCGGGCGGCACATTTTGGCGGGGAGAAAAGGTGATTACGCGAAACATGCTGACGAAAATGTGATGCACGGCCAAAATCGAAAATTAGGGCTCTCTAAGACCCGTACCTTACGGTAGCGGGAATGAACTGATCCTTAGCGCCCATTTGGCGCCCATACAGCCTCCTCTCCCTTTCTTTCACCCATGGGTTGGCACACTGCTCTGAGTTTCAGTAAAAATTTCTTTTGGTATTGGATCTCTAACTCCCACCGCTCCCCCGATAACTTCCAAACGGACGACGACATCCGCCAGGGGGTATTTTCCCGATGTCCAGGAGTGGTATGTTGGCCACGAGCCGGTTTCGATGAAGTGGGTTGACACTTCTGTTCGCAGTCAAATACCACAATCGATAGAGCCTTGGCGATTTATCCTGAGCCCAACGCACCCCGGAAGTCCATTCGCGACTCAGTGAGACCGCGCATCAACCATGGCTGGGGAGATCATCTTCACTTGCATGTCCGTCACGGTATATATTTCTGCGTATTTTGGATCGTTGGTAATTCATCTGTTCAGGGACTGGTTCCTCGCCCAAAGGTTGACTGAAATTGGAGTGAAGAATGTCTTTTTCTTTTAGGTCTGCGTCTTTGAATAATTATCGACGCTTCAAGTGATGACGATCTTCAGCTGGAATGCACCGGACACCGTCCTCTACAACCAGACTCCTTACCGCGGAGCAGCGCAGACATCAGATATCTACTATCTATTTGAAGGTGTGCATAGAGGCTAGTTACGATAACATGGCAATGCTCAATGCTCTTCTAGGCACGAAGCAAGTACGATGAGTTCGAGGCGAATATTCAGTCTCATCGCGCACCCAGCAGGTTCGGAAATGCGGGGAACACCTTCACCCCATTCCACACGGTAAGAATGCCATGCAATCAATCCACTCGATGTTCCTGACATTTTGATCCAGAGCGAGGCCATTCTAGCCAAAGAGGCGGTTGCGTACTGGACGTCGTTTGCCGCCACAGGAAATCCATCCACCGACAGGGAGTCTATTTCTCCTGTTTGGGAATCCTTCGTCGCGCCCGATTCGTCGCACCGCCGTTTGATGCTCACCCGAGGCGGCAACACCGCGACAAATTCGACTATGGAAACTATCTCGGAGGCGGAAATCCAGCGATGCCAGTTTTGGATGAGTGAGGCTGTGACGGCTGAGACGAGGGTATGATGATGCTTCTCAATGTGTATGAACGGAAATGCGGATATTACTTGCAACTCGTCAAAAATTTTTATCCCAATCCCAGTGTCTATTTTCTTCTGCACACTATGGCTTTCTTTGCATGGAGAGATTGCCAGACGTGGTCTTTTTTTTTCTATTTTTTTTTGTATTCAATAAAATGGGATGAGAGCGCATTCATTACGGCTTCACGGATTTAGATATCAGGTAGAACGTAGGATTTTCTAAATAGTTAGGAAGCAGAGCTGGAGTAAACAGTGGGTGAAGGGTAGGAGGGACGGCATGCATCATGAAAACAGTTCTGATGGCAGAACGGCCCTCAATGCGCACGGACCACACGAGGGAACAAAGACGCCGCTTGACTGAGTCACCAGTGCAGGAGGCTCCGGCGAACGAGTCGACAACAGGAGCGACGATGCACTCTCCCTCGTTATTGAACAAATGCGCATACATATATTCGTGTGTAGCATACATAGTATAAACATTGCTCGGGGACTTATACGGTACACAGGTGTACTGTACGACAAAGACAATGGGGAAGGAGACACAGGCGGTATGGCGACAGAATATTAATGGGCGGCGGTGGTCTGTGCGCGGGAATGGAATTAGCCTGGTGTGGGGGAGGAAACGAGAGATCAATTCACCCTCCAAATCATGCCCCGAAACCATACAAAGTGCGCCCAGAGCGCTTAAGGGCGTACACGACGTCGAGCGCCGTGACGGTCTTGCTGTTATGCGTATCTGTCAGCACTCTGCTGTGGAGGTAAAGGGCGTGGACGTACCGCTTCGCGTGCTCGGTGTAGGTGATGGAGTCGCGAATGACATTCTCGAGGAAAATCTTGAGCACGCCGCGAGTCTCCTCGTAGATGAGCCCGGAAATGCGCTTCACGCCGCCGCGGCGCGCCAGACGGCGGATCGCGGGCTTGGTGATTCCTGTGGGAGTGCAACATGAGTACCACTTAGGTGGTACTGGGTTCCAGCGGCGTGTCTGACCTTGGATGTTGTCACGGAGGATTTTACGATGGCGCTTCGCTCCACCTTTCCCAAGGCCCTAAAAACGGCGGGAGAGAACGTGAGACTAGTGAAATGGTGAAAGCGGACGGCAAATTGAACATACTTTGCCGCCTTTGCCACGTCCAGACATAGGATGATAAGTTTGAGTGTTGGATGAGTTTTGAGGAGTGGGATTGCGAGGCGGAGATAGTGGTGGTTTGAGTGAAAGAGGCAATCAGCGAAACAACGCGCCTTTTATGTGGGCGCTGTTGACACTTGTTGATGTCAAGCCCGATCAGTTCAAAAATCAACCTGATCATTTCTAAAGAGTTTGGGACCTGTTCTCTCAGGTAAGTACATGAGCTCAGCAGACCATTCAACGGCTGATTTAAAAAAAGCACTCCTGTACGTATTCACCTTTTGGTTCAGGAATTGCCATAATCTCCCCGACAACAATTCAACCCAGTCCAGTAAGATTGAGTGAGGTGTACAGTAATGGTTATCCAGCTATAACCTGCCAATTCAATACGTTGAAGATTGACAAGACCTGAAAGGCCTGAACGGGCACCGCTTGAGAAAATCAGGAAATCAAGTCCGAGGTCCGTGGTGTTCACAACCGAAGGCCTGTGTGGAATCAAATTTATCACCAGCAAATATCCATGTCTGAGCTTATTGCAAGTATGGATGCATTTCGGAGGGACTCCCACACATAAAGATCTCGAAGGTCAAACTAAACATAAAGATCTCGAGTTCTTCATCTTGAGGGATGCCTGCATGGAGCGGAAGGCTGAGATCCCTCCCTCTCAAGGTGAGCTCTGTCAATTCCCTGTCGGCTGCGTAAACCATCAGTTGCAGGCGGTGTTGCATCACCAGATCAGAGATAGCGTCAACGGCAAAGATATGGCTGAGGATTATGCATGCATATAGTGACTGTGGTACAGTTGCAACAACGGCGATCACGGAGGTTGGCGGTCCCGATACATCGGCGCGCTGTCCTGGAGGGAGTATATACAGTTGCGGCAAAAAAACTTGTCCCTTTATTGATCACCCAAATTCAGCCGTACGAAATCTTAGCTGTTTGCATAAGAAAACGGGTGATAAAATCAGTACAATCCCAAACAAAAATGCAGAGTGGATTTGTTGGTGGAGTTTCAAACGCTTCCGAACGACGCAGAGACCTAATTTGCTATGCGGAGGAGATGTACAATGAGAAGTGTGGCCAACAACCCACAATTAGATTTTGCAGGTATTTCTCTCTTTATAATATGCGGTGCTCTGCGAGCGGAGGAAAGCGGGCACAGGAAGGCGGGTGCAAACAACGACGACAAACAGAGTTGGTTCGCGAACGAGGGTGCCTGTATGCACGCATGGAGAGTCGATGATAAAAGCCTGAAGGGTAGATAAATGTGGACAAACGAAAGGACTCGAAATGGAAAATGGACGCCGAAAATCCCAAAAAGCAGATGGGCCTACGAAGTGGAAATCCTGCGTGTATGAGGCACAGACCAAGGAACCAAAATAAGATGGCGCGAGATTGTAGAAATAAATCCGGCAGAAAAACACCGATACCAAGATAAAACTTCAGGAAAAAAAGAAGGGGCAAAACTCATATGGCGCCGTATTTCCGTCGCATGCATCAGGATCCCAAAAGGACTCGGGGGTTGATTGCCAGGTGATTGTTTCTTTGACGCCTCAGCCAAAGCCGCTCGAGCATTCTCCAGCCATGCACCAAACGAGCTAACCTCCCAGGCCGATTACGCCTCCCGATCTCTGTGTTGTTGAGCGAGGTCCCCTAAATTAACATTTTCGCGGTATACAGCCTGAAGAGCTAAATCCTTTACGGCGCCGAGGAGAGGATTGGTGGGAAGGTGGAGATATTGGCCTGCTTGTTGACTATCTATTACGAAGGAGGAGGTAATCGGGTTTACATAAAGTGCGCTCTCGCAAGAATTTTATACAGTGTTTGATGTTTGTAAGGATCGGAGGCACCATTACAAAGCGCTGTAACCCAAGGAAGAACAGAACGGAAAATTCTGAAATTTTCTCGGAATCCGAAAGCGCGCCGCGCCATCGGTCGGGACCCGCAGGAATATACTGGATCCACGGCATCGTCCTGAGTGTTTCCATCAAACAAAACGATCAATAGTAGGGGCTGGCGACGTACCTCATAGATAATTGGAGTAACGGCTTGGGTTCCCCTGGAACTGGGAAGGATAATACATTCTGCTTGGCACGTTCCACTCTTGCACTATCGGATTGATGTTATAGTTCTGATATGGCTGCACATAATTACTCGACCGTCTGTGGCAGGAGTTTGGTGGGTGGTAGCAGTGCCCGCAGCTATAAACCACCGAAGGGGCAGAATGATAGTTTGACGAATAATCAACCCGGTCGCGGTGAGACGGAAGGTAATATCTGCGACACATTTCAATGTGTTGGACTGGCCGGCCTATCTGGAATTACTGCGCATGGGCGTAGAATACGCCCTTTATATCGACTCGGTCCCCGGCCGTGCAACGCCGTCATAGCTTGTTGTTGAGTTGAGTTGGGTTGACTTTCTAACTTACAAGGGTGGGCTTCCCGAGTTGCGCAAAGAAACGGGATCGGAACACTCGGGACGTAAATGAGCTTTAATGTTCTCTTTGTGCAAACATTTCCGGAAGGAAAGCATAATTTCTGGGGCGCGATCCCGGCGCAACTCCGCCGGGCGCTCATACTCCGCCTCCGTCGTCGACAGTGCTACCGTCGCCTAGTTCGACGACAGTGCTACCGTCGCCTAGTTCGACGACCACGACACCGGCCCGCCGCTCATTAGGGAAGAGGACGTTGGCTTCAACGTGTCTTTGAGGAAATAAAGTATCGGGTAGAGCGCCCTCACCGGCCATCGCTCCAAATGCGGTCTACATATTAGACGTTCGACGCTACCGTTGATGGCATGCCTCAAGTGTGTCACGGTTATTAACGCTTAACCGGTCACCCAGCGCGACTGGTTTTTTGAAGATGCCATGAAGCGGTATTGAGGGTAGCTAGCCCCCAAATCAGCCCAGACATCTTCCAGTTCACACCAGGCTGGGCGCAGATTAATGCAATCCCAGACTGGATTATGGGTGAGCTTGAGGACGTGGAGTTCGGGCCCACCGACTGCAGTTTCATGTGCAGCCCGATTGCTATAAGTATCACTCGCGAGCTGCCTCCCTACTTCGTTTCCCTCGCACCAGGACCCACTGGTACAGCCGTTCTGAAAATCAAGTGAAATGACCATTGAGCTAGCTATCTACAGTAATGCAGATGACTGCCAGGTCTCTCGAGCGTGACCACACTGAAAGCGAGGCCCTCGCGGACGCCGAGGACCTAGAGAGACTGCGAAAACAGACAGTAGGCCATTACCATACAATACACCCCGTATTACCGCTCACTCTTGGACAGCCATCACCTGTGCCGACTGAGCTTTGTTACGACTCATGGCCTGAGGGCGAAATCATGATGCACTTCAAAAACTCTGGGGAAAGCAAGATCCGCGACTTCGCATACCCGCCCAACGATCCTCTCCACGGCGGCGTTTGGGTACCGGCTCAGACAGCTCAACCCGTGAATGCGCCCACTCCTCTTGTGACGCCGCAAAGGAGTCACGTTAATGTGCCACCTACTCTTCCCGAGCCGCCAGAAAGTAGTAGCTGGGTAATTAGACCCCTTCCTCGTCGGGCCCTCACACGTGTTATTCCTACTCCTGACCTACTGTACCGGCAAGCACTCGAGTAATCAAACCCCTTCCCCGTCGGGCGCTAACACGTACTCTGGTACGTTTTTCCACCTAATTTCAAATATTGCATTTCTGACCTCTCATCCAGTCGAGAGCCCCCGGTTCTCTTTGTGATTTGGGGCAGTTCAAGGAATGAAAAGTCGTATATTCTGCTCATCTTTCGCGCGTTTTGTCGTAACGTACAAATGTTCAGTCATTGTTTCAGAAATTCTAACTATCTCAGTTATATACTCCACCTGTCCCATTTCAACTACATGAGTCATCTCACCTATCTGATTGATGATCTCCGTCTGGTCTCTCTCAAAAACAACGACGTAGATCAACGGATGTGCGACCCTCTTTGTGTCTTCCCGAACCCTTTCGTCTTTGAGACATGGTATGGGCATTCTTCCAATAACTCTCCCTACTCTCATTCTTTTAGAGCCAGGATCCATCGTACTAATGCAATAGGTCTGATTCAATCTTTCAAGCTTGGAAAACAGGAACAAGACGGAAGGCGACTTCGATTATCAAGAGTTTTTTCTAGCTTATCGGTGATCACGTTTAAACCTCTCTGGCTGCGCGGGGAATTACGAGCAATTATGTTTACATAATTCTCGTTTTTATTCATTTGCAGACCAGAAAAAAGTGCTCGGTTTTTATCAGAGTACTTACACGGCATTCGTGTAATCGTTTTATGCCGTAATGCCATGAGAAAAAGTGAAGCACCATTAGATTTGAATCTAATGAAGTTAAGGACTGCTTTAGCTGTTTTGGTGTGAAATATCGGCCCACCATGCCGAGGTTGGTGTGCATTTGTTTGGTGGCAGCATTTACAGCTCTTTGCGGAACAACAGGCGCGGCGCGTTTTTTTCTGTTTTGTAACTTTTTGACTAGGACAGTCGCTACAGGTCTAATTCTTGTTGGATCCTTTCGAAAATATGCTCATTAGAATCGCGCTGAAAAAGCGCAGCGAATGGTGTCGTATAATTTTTGATGCCATCAGAAAATAAACTTTTCAACGTTTTCAGCATGTCCCAGTATCGGACAGCTGTAACTTTGAATTCCGATCCTCAATCAACCTGATTTTTTTACACAATGTCTTTCAAGATATTACCTAGATAATGGTATACCGGGATAGTCAATGTGGTCAAAATCGACTCCATATTGTACCTTTTTTGTGGGGCATAATTTTACTGGCCCAATGGACAGTGTCCTATCTAGGTAACATGCTCACGAAACTTGGCGCAAGGGTCCCATTATGTAGATACCATGCATGTGTATAGCATATTCAGAAATTAGATCGATCCAAGCCCTGTAACCAAAGTTACAGCTGTCCGATGCTGGTACATGCTGAAAATGTTGAAAAGTTTATTTTCTGATGGCATCAAAGATTATAATACACCATTCGCTGCGCTTTTTCAGCGTGATTCTAATGAGCATATTTTCGAAAGGATCCAACAAGAATTAGACCTGTAGCGACTGTCCTAGTCAAAAAGTTACAAAACAGAAAAAAACGCGCCGCGCCTGTTGTTCCGCAAAGAGCTGTAAGGGCCCATCATGCCGAGGTTGACGTGCATTTGTTTGTTTCGACATTCAGAGCCCTCAGCTATTATGTAAAAGCACCAGGGCCGTCAAAACAATTCCCAAGAGACAGTTCGAACCTAAATTTCGCTGGCTATCATATGGTTGAACACTGGTCGAAATACTGTTTTGGTGTGAAATATCGGCCCACCATGCCGAGGTTGATATGCATTTGTTTGTTTCGACATTCAGAGCCCTCAGCTATTATGTAAAAGCACCAGGGCCGTCAAAACAATTCCCAAGAGACAGTTCGAACCTAAATTTCGCTGGCTATCATATGGTTGAACACTGGTCGAAATACTGTTTTGGTGTGAAATATCGGCCCACCATGCCGAGGTTGATATGCATTTGTTTGTTTCGACATTCAGAGCCCTCAGCTATTATGTAAAAGCACCAGGGCCGTCAAAACAATTCCCAAGAGACAGTTCGAACCCAAATTTCGCTGGCTATCATCCTGGCAATACCCCGTCTAAATCCGGCCAGAAATGGTTGAACACCGATCGAAATAGTGTTTTGGTGTGAAATATCGGCCCATCATGCCGAGGTTGGTGTGCATTTGTTTGGTGGCAGCATTTAACGGCCCATCATGCTGAGGTTGATATGCATTTGTTTGTTTCGACATGCAGAGCCCTCAGCTATGATGTAAAAGCACCAGGGCCGTCAAAACAATTCCCAAGAGACAGTTCGAACCCAAATTTCGCTGGCTATCATCCTGGCAATACCCCGTCAAAATCCGGCCAGAAATGGTTGAACACCGACCGAAATACTGTTTTGGTGTGAAATATCGGCCCATCATGCCGAGGCTGATTGAGAGGATCTGTGAGAGAGGCACGAAAGAGAAGATACGAGGTTTCTTGTAGAGGTCCGGCCCGAAGCGGACTGCAAAGAGCGCTAGCAAACAAACGCAAAGTTTGTGCCAGCGCGTTCTCTCTCTCTCGTCGCGTCCACTCAAGCACGCGCCGAGCCGCTTCGGGCCCCTCTGCGGCTTCTCTCGTCGGTCACCAGCATCCTCCATGGCGACCAGAGCACCCCCGAAGAAAACCTACGGGAAGAAAATAGAGAAGGCGAAGAGCGTCTCCCCGATTGACAACTCAGACAGCTCATCGGACGACGAATCGCGCAAAGACTGGGGCACAAGCATGGCGGCGATAACCAAGTCAATACAGCAGGCGCGGAGCTCACCAGACGCAGAGCGAGAAGAGGAGAGAGAGGCGGAGGAGGATATAGATATTCTGCTAGGCGATAACGCCCAGACAGAAGACACCCTCCAGCTACAGCTATCGAGTCCGCGGGCCGCGCAAGACGAACCGAACACAGCACCGGCACCGGCACCCGCTCGACGCGGTCGCATCAAAGGAGCGGCACCAACCAGAGCGAGGTCGGAACGCATAGCTGACGCACAACGACCCCGCGAGCCAGAGGCGATGCCGCAAACAGTAGAAGTCGTGCCGGCGCGCTCGAAATCACCAGTCAAGGCGGGGCAGGTTCGGAGACGGCAGCCGACCACGCCATCGGCGCCAGCAAAACCAGCGGCGAAGAGAGGAAGGAAGGCAACGCCAACAGCCCCAAGGCAGCCACGGACGCAGACACCTCGGATCGAACCAATCGACGTGGACGAGGCCATGGACGCAGCAGACAGATCTGCACCAGCGACGCCAGGCGACACACCGGCTCCCAGAACGCCTAGCATCCTACAACGTCCCCGACGGGTCTCTTTCAACGTAGATGCTGCAGAACAATCATCGCCTTATCAACAACACTTTCCTCGCATTCAACCCTCGCCAGAAATTCGCCCAGGATATGCACCACGCGCGCCAGCCGGAGCCACGCCGCGCGACCACGTGAATTACAACCCGCAAACGGCGAGATACAGCCTGACACATGAAGAGCTCCAAAACATGCTAGCGGAAGCGGCGCAATCAGCGGCGGCGATGAACATGGCGAACTTGACGCGAAACACGAGTGGCGAAAACCAAGGTGAGCCCCATTCCATTCCTAATCACAGCTGCAGGCCGTTGCGCCAGGCCATAGCGCCACAAATCATAGCAGCAGGCCGCTAGAGCTGGGCCGCAGCGCCACAGAGTGTAGCAGCAGGCCGCTAGAGCCGGGCCATAGCGCCAATGTAGCATACAGGCCGCAGTGCCAACTTAGCGTGCAGGCCGCAGCGCTGCAGTCGCCCAGCATTAGCTTAAATGTTCAATACACTAACAAAATGCAGGTCCGAGCCTGGCATCCATTGTCAAAATGCCCGGCACGCCCAACGCACCGAAACGCATGCGAGCGCCGAGACTAGACGGTCATATCAAACTCAATCCAGACGACCTGATCATTCCGGCGCACATAGTGAAGATTCTGAACGACGGCTGGAACAAGCCATTTCCGCTGTCGGATCTGAAACCGGAGAACTGCTCGGTCGTGGACAGAACACGAGCAGCCAGAGACCGTACAAGAATCGTCATTGAGAACGGCCAGATGTTCTCGGTGGAGCCGGACCGCAACCTGGCCGTAGATAGCACCATGAACACCACCGACTTCATCACGGCAGGCCGCCGGTTCGCGAGAGCAGCACAACTCCACTACGAGCCGAAGAAGGATGCAGCGAAGCTCTCAGCTCAGCTAACCACGCACTTTGAGCGCATAGCCGGCCGCCCCGACTTCCAGACAAATTTCCACCGATATCGACAGTATTCGGAGCAACTTTTCGAGCACTGGATTGCGGTCCCCGAGTTCGACATTGGTGATTGGCAAGAAGATTTGTATCAGCGCATTCGAGACAAAGATCGGGACCGCATGGACATGATGCGGGGGCTATACGGGCGAGAAGAAGGACCGAGCAGGAGGCAGCAGTACCGCGACGACTACGCGAGCGGGAGCAGGCAGCAGTACCGCGATGACTACGCGAGCGGGAGCCAGTCCTTTCGGGACGACCGCACAAATGGGAGACATTCCTTTCGGGAAGACGCGCCGGGATCCCGCACCAACGGCCAACAGAAGCCCCGCGAGAACGTCGACCAACGCGGACAGAAGAAGGATGGCACCAACTACGGGCGCTGCATCTTCTGCGGCATCCGCGAAGTCCACAGCTCCTGGCGATGCGAAGAAAAGACGGGCCGCTGGTGCGTCCGGAGCCCAGGAACAAATAAGTGGCGCCCGCCCATCGCAGACCTCCAGGTCTGTTGGAACTGGAACAGCATCAAAGGCTGCGACAACAGCAGGTGCAAGTTCGTCCACGCATGCACGCTCTGCGGTTCGGGCTCCACTTCCAACGCCGCCGCCGCACACAACGCGCAGCGGTGCAACGGCTCGAACTGAGCTGTTTCCTATTGTCACGCCCCTCAACGCGGACCGGTGGGAATACTGGATCGCGAAGATGGGGCGGGCGGAGGAATTCGCGGATGTACCGAGAGGCATTTGCAACGGCTTTAGTCACGGCTTAGATCCACAGCAAAGAGTAACAACTACATTCATCCCTAGAAACCTCACATCAGCCCTAGAACATCGTGAAATCATCGACGCATACATCTTGAAGGAACAGAAACATGGCCGCATCTCGCCAGGCTACGACCCCAAAATTCTTGAAGCAAAAATCGGCCCATTCCGTTGCTCACCAGTCGGCTGCATCCAGTGCGACCCTCCATTCGGCAAGTGGAGAATGTTCAATCATCACTCCTACCCGCGTGACGACCCGGACATCTCATCCGTCAACGCGCAAATCAATAAAGACGACTACCCATGCGATTGGGGATCATTTGCACAATGCTACCTAATCATCGCGCGAGCACCCGAAGGCGCAGAGGTATGCAGTCCCCAAAACAGAGAAGGTGGCAACTAACCAAATACAGGCGTCCGTATTCGATGTCAAAAGCGCGTTCCGCATAGTGCCAACCGCCCCAGAAGACCGCCCACAGCTGATGATATCCTGGGACGGCAAAGTACACTTTGACAATGCGTTCTCCTTCGGCGCGTCGAGCTCGCCCGGGATTTTTGGCCGACTAGTGGACCTCTTCGTACACCTCCTCAAATTTTTCTCAGTCGAAGACATCCTTAAATGGGTTGACGACTTCGTCTTCTTCCGCTATCCCTCTGGCCGAATAGGAGGAAAACTCACTTACAAATACAACGAACGCATCTTCATCGACATTGCAGAGGAGCTCGGTTGGACATGGGAAATGGACAAGCACACCCCGTTCAGTCCGTACTTCACCTACCTAGGCCTCGACTGGGATATCACGGAGAAAACAGTGACGCTGCCAACGAAGAAGAAAGAAAAGTACCTTCGGAAGCTGGAAAACTGGAAGCAGGGCGCACTCGTCTCGTGGAAAGAGGTCGAGAACATCGTAGGCACCCTGAATCACTGCACACTCGTCGTCACAAAAGGAAGATCGCGCCTCGTCACGTTGTACAAGTTCGCGGCATCGTTCAAGCGTGCCGCTAACAAATTCATCAAGTATTCCATCTCTAAAAGCACGGCAGCCGACATTGAATGGTGGCGCACAGCGCTGAGCGTCGACAAAGTAGTACGCAAGATACGCGAGCCCCCGCCAATCCAGCCCGACGAGATCTTCGTAGACGCATCAACGAGCTGGGGCATAGGCTTCGTATTCCAAGGGAAATGGCTCGCATGGAAATACAAAGAAGGTTGGCGCGCAGAGGGGCGAAACATAGGATGGGGGGAGATGGTTGCTATAGAGCTCGCAATTCGTACGCTCGCAACAGCCGGCTACCGCAGCGCGCACTTCAGTCTGCGCTCGGACAATCAAGGCGTAATCGGCGCACTGGCAGCGGGTCGCTCATACGGGACACAGGAGAACGCAACCCTCCAGCGCATCCTCCATCTATATGAGCAATACGACATCTGGCTCACAATCACCTACGTACCATCCAAAGAAAACATTTCAGACGGTCCATCACGCGGCGAATTTCCACCCGCAAAGAATATATTCCCATTCCCACCAGCAATTCCCGCGTACTTAAAGCAATACATCAAGCACTCAACAGAGCGCAATAGATAGTCATAGCAAGTAGCAGACGTGGTGTACAATTTCTTGCGAGCGCTACGCGCAGAATAAATATCTTGACCAAAAAAGGAAACGTGGGATGTCATAAGCAGCTGAGCTCTTGCCGTCCTCCACCATGTTCGCCGCCGCACCCACGATCTCAGACGACATACTGCGCCGTGTCCGGCGCGGTAACCTGGGCTCCTTCGGCGCAGCCAACGCGCGACCCCGCAACAAGCAGAAAAGCTCGGCAGCAGGTCTCTCGAGCGAGGCGCGCAGTAAGGTGGAACGCGCCATCAGGCACGCATGGGCGGACTCAACGCTACAGAAATATGGTCAAAGCCTGGAAGCCTTCCACCACTTCTGCAGCAAAGAAGGAATCTCCGCAGAGCAGAGACTACCGGCAAACGAATTTCTACTGTGCGCATTCGCGGCATCTCGGGTCGGAGAAATCGCAGGCAGCACAGCACGCGGCGCGATAGCAGCGGTGAAAGCATGGCATATTATCCACGACGAGGAATGGCAAGGGGGAATACGACTCCGATACACGCTGCGTGGCGTAAAGAACCTCGCGCCATCAAAGTCCAAGAAAGACGCGCGCCCGCCCATCACGACCGACATGCTAAACGTCCTCGACGCAGAGCTGGACCACAACGACCCGAAGGACGCAGCAGTATTCGCCACCGCCTGTTGCGCATTCTGGGGCCAACTGCGTCTGGGAGAGGTCCTTTCAGGCACGGAAGGCGCATTCAAACGCGGTCGAATACCAACAGCGTCTGACTTGAAACCGCCTACGACACCACGCGGCACGCGAGTACTGCACCTCCCGTGGACAAAGACGAAGAAATCCAGAGGCGACGACGCCATTCTATGCCGCCAGCAAGGACCGTCAGACCCGATCCGGGCCGTTGAAGAACACCTCGTCGTAAACAACATCCCACCCGACCTACCGCTATTCTCGCACCGCAACGTAGCCGGAGATCTCATTTGCCTCACGCGCAAGAAGCTACTGCGGCGCTGCAACGAGATATAGGGAAAGCACGGGTATCCAGCATACACAGGTCACAGCTTCCGCATCGGCGGCACGACGGAGCTGCTCATCAAAGGCGTAAACCCCGACGTAGTGCAAGCGATGGGACGCTGGAAATCGGAGGCGTTCAAAGTCTACTGGCGGCGCTTAGACATGCTCGCGCCGCTGCACGCAGAATTCATAGATGTGTAAAAATTTTATAGTAATGTACAAAAGTCTTTCCTTTCGCTGTCCGCTTCTCTGTGTGGGTGGTCCACGCGCGCGGCTGGGACACGCTTCCAGCTCAGTTTTGGGTTGTCCCCAGCCGCACGCGCCTCTCCTGAGCCAGCCGAAGCAGCCGAGAAGCCGCTTCGCCTGGCCCACCCCCAAACAACACGGACAGATCTTCGTGCCGATAAATGGCAACGAAGATCACACTCTCCCTCACAAGACCTCGTCAGCAAGAAATGAGAGGATCTGTGAGAGAGGCACGAAAGAGAAGATACGAGGTTTCTTGTAGAGGTCCGGCCCGAAGCGGACTGCAAAGAGCGCTAGCAAACAAACACAAAGTTTGTGCCAGCGCGTTCTCTCTCTCTCGTCGCGTCCACTCAAGCACGCGCCGAGCCGCTTCGGGCCCCTCTGCGGCTTCTCTCGCCCACCCACCCGCGCCTTTTCAGGAGCTCTGAGCAGTTCCCGCACAGCCTCTCCACGGTCGGTTTTCCAACCGCGAAGGTCTGTCCGTGGGCCATGCGGCCGGGTTGTCCCCAGCCGCACGCGCCTCTCCTGAGCCAGCCGAAGCAGCCGAGAAGCCGCTTCGCCTGGCCCACCCCCAAACAACACGGACAGATCTTCGTGCCGATAAATGGCAACGAAGATCACACTCTCCCTCACAAGACCTCGTCAGCAAGAAAGTGCATTTGTTTGTTTCGACATGCAGAGCCCTCAGCTATTGTGTAAAAGCACCAGGGCCGTCAAAACAATTCACAAGAGACAGTTCGAACCTAAATTTCGCTGGCTATCATATGGTTGAACACTGGTTGAAATACTGTTTTGGTGTGAAATATCGGCCCACCATGCCGAGGTTGATGTGCATTTGTTTGTTTCGACATGCAGAGCCCTCAGCTATTATGTAAAGCACCAGGGCCGTCAAAACAATTCCCAAGAGACAGTTCGAACCTAAATTTCGCTGGCTATCATATGGTTGAACACTGGTTGAAATACTGTTTTGGTGTGAAATATCGGCCCACCATGCCGAGGTTGATGTGCATTTGTTTGTTTCGACATGCAGAGCCCTCAGCTATTATGTAAAAGCACTAGGGCCGTCAAAATAATTCCCAAGAGACAGTTCGAACCTAAATTTCGCTGGCTATCATCCTGGCAATACCCCGTCAAAATCCGGCCAGAAATGGTTGAACACTGGTCGAAATACTGGTTGAACGCTTGTATTGGTTTTTATTTCAATGTACTGGGTCTCGTGACAGAAAAACGCCAAAAAGAAATCGAAAAGGGAAGGAGAAAGGAAGAGTTCGATAGAGCCCCAGGAGAGCCCAAGGAAGGTCCAAGAGAGTTCGCAATTTGTGAAGATTGGTCGTTGGAACATACTATTTCATTGCATCAAATTACAAAGGTACAAAATATGTAAAAGATGGTGGGCGGCCTCGAGTCAAAAGATGAAACGAAGCCATAGGGCCATGAAACATCTGCGGCGGGGACTTGAGAACTTAGCACAGAGTAAAAATAGGGGTGGACCCTATGAACTCACAGAATTATGGAACCAATACCACAGCTCTGGACTCTGATGATCTGATAGGTGTTGATACACCACCTACCAGTGAAACATCAGGGTTGACTCCTGCTTCAACTGCTCTTCTATCTCGAGCCTCATCTCCTCCTCGCAGTATTCCACAAACTCGTTCTTGATCAGTTCTTTCAGTTTCAAGTGATGACACAAGTCCTCCTAGTCCTCCTATAATTGTAGTTGACAACTCGGATGAGGAAGTTGAAGATGATAACCCCAATGATATGGGATGCGGTTGTAGACGATTTCATTGATCCTACTGGGTCTTCTTCCCTACTTTTGGACCCACAGTTAATATTCATACCTGGCATGTCCTGTGTGAAAAATTGAAAGAGGAGTTGAAGAAAAATGTTGGCCTCGCATAAAATATAACCAGCTGCTGATCCTCCGGAACTTTGCTACTCTTCGCATTAAAGGGCTTAAGTGTATTCCAGCCAGTCTTGAAATTGCTCGGCAGTGGCATGAAGGGAAAGGAAACTATGTCTTTTCTTATATAGATTTTTAACAATCTCACAAGGTCGCTGGCTGGAGTCCCCTACAGTAACGTTGCAAACTAAGACAAATGTCTCGTAAGTACTCTACAGACAGTTTCGGCGCTTTCTCTTGCTCTTTCCCTATCCCTAGGTACAACTCTCTCCAGCGTCGATGCAAATTTGTCGGAATGGAAGAGTCTCAAATTGTGTTTAGCGAGCTTTCTCGAGTCATTTGTGGGAGGTGTTCCCCGCGTCAGAGAAAGTTCCGCGGTGGGGGTGCTGACGTCGAGATTACTTTCAGCCGACCTAAATATGGGCCAAGGAATGTGTCGGAACTCTAAAAGGAACATGGGCTGTCTGTTCTGTTTCAAGACCGCCCATTTCTCCTTGTAAATTGATTTCTGAGTCTGAAGAGGCGCTAAATCCCAGGTCTCCCACTGCTGTTGAACCGGATTTGGCAAAGAACTTGAAAGGCGGAGGTTGTTCGGACACGAGGTCGATAAGCGGTTTTCCATCTTAGATTCTACATCGTTTTAGAATGATGTGACCTCAAAATTGAGCAGTACATACTATTAAGTCCTTGTACACCGTGAAAATTTGTTGACCCACCGGGAGGAGTGTTTTTACTGTGCACGTGCTTGCTGGAAGCTTGCAGTTCCTCATCATGTTGTGCACTTGTCGTATTATGATCAAATGTGTTCCAGGCCGTGCCCCCTGGGTGAAAGCCATCAGAATCATCAACATCCATGGGAGTGTACAGTTTGGAATCGTCGACGTCCATGGTACTGTACACTGCAGGACCGTCAACATCCATGGGAGTATACACTCTGGAGTTATCATCTTCAGGGTTGGCAACATATGTAAATTGGGCAACGAGATTGAGCGTCAGTTCAGTTTTTCTACGAGGTTGTCCTGGAAATTTTGGATTATGTTTAGACACAATGGCAAGGACGGATCAGCCATACTGATTTGCGTACTATGATCAAATATCTGCCAGCAGAGATTTGCGTGGTTCCAGCCAAATAGCTCGATAGTTTGCGGGTCCGTCATCGTGGCCCAGGTCGCAGACGAAGATCCTCCAGAGGAAGCTACCGGTTTTATAGCTTGTGAATGCCCATCATCGGCAGCCATGGGCCGGGGAAACTGTGGTGAAGCCCCAAAATATCGAAATACAGACCGACGTAGATCCCGCTTCGACGACATCAGCAATTTGACAAAAATCTTTCGGGCCTGTGAACTTATCGGCAAGCTCGCAAGGTCAAAGTGTCCAAAAGTAGCTCTTATGGTGCGGTGCATAATGCTCATAACGCATAGGATTTTCGATCCATCAAACTGCCTGTTCACCCTGTAAAAGTGTGGTTACAATGCATACGGTAATTCTCATGATGCATACATTTGGGCCGATTTTGGAGGGAACGGACGTTATGCTTTATGAGCGCCGCCGCCACTGTATTTTAATCCCTCTTGCCAAAGTGCTCCTTTTAATGAGAGGAAATTTTTGGCAAGACAGAATTTAATTAGGGTCAAAACTGAAGGAGTTATGAAATGGTTGATCGGTGAATTTGGGACTCTGTGCCAAAAAGTGGTCAGGCTACCTCAAGACCCTAGTTGGGGCGTATGGTATCTGTTTTACAGGTTTACAGAGAATGAATTGAGCCTCTGGGTGGAAATACTTGGTAAGAATTTCCGCCCCATCTTGCGACCAAAACCAATATTTGACAGAATAAGTGCGGTGATAACATGAATAATTCAGGTCTCTCGCATATGAGTTTGGTGCAATTCATTTTCAAAACAGGCTTGCTGCCGCTCCAGGGCCTTCCACAAGGATCCGAGGAGGAGGAGCGAGCGACGACGACGACGGCCAGAGGTGATGGTACTAGGGAGAATACGAGAGGCGGGGACCCACGACGCTTGGGCGCAGCGTTTCGTCGTAAAGACTCATCAGGTGGCTGTGTTCCCAATATGTACACGGCGATTGTTTGTCCGCAGCTTCCGTGCAGAACAACCCAGTGCCGGTACGGGAGTCGCGGAATCCTCAGTGGGACTCAACGCGTTTTCCTCCCGTCCGCTTTGTCTTCCTCAAAGCTTTAATTTTCTATGACACTAGTCGCTTGACGAGGTGATGGCGTGATTAATCGCCGGGTCGAGGCCAGTGCGGAACTTCGCGACCTTCATGAGGAGGTCCTCCAAGCCAGCGATCTCGGCGAGGTCCTCGAAGTCGTCCGTGTACTTGTAGACGTCGCGAGAGCCCATGTGGTACGAGCGGGACTCAAGCTTGTGCATGGCATGGTCCTGTTCGTTCTCCTCGACGAAGCGTAGCCGGAACTCGGTGACGAACGAGTCCCAGGTGGGGAAGGGGAAATCAGGCTTGGCGGACTGGCGTTCAGCCCAACGCTGTGCTGCGTCCTTCGCCATATAGGATAGGGCGTAACGGACAAGCTTCTGCTCGGAGGGCTCACTGTTCTCGACGAAGGCCTCTGGGAGGAGCCGCGCGTACGTCCGGACGGCATGCAGGAAGGCACGCCCTTGAGACCGATCGCCATCGAAGACGAACGGGGGGTTCGGTCGGAGGACCGATTTTGTTTCCGGGGTAATGTCGGAGAACGGACCTGGACTAACCGGCGGAGCCAGTTCAGCAAGGCCGGCAGCAGGGGATTGGGCTCGTTGGTTTTGTTGCACCATATCGGTGAGGGCAGCAATGGCCTTTTCAAGCCGGTCCAAGCGGGCAGCGGCCTCAGCAGCAGCAGCATCCGACATGGCGGGCTCTGGAAAAGGGGGAGAGGAGGGGTTTAGATTCGACTCTGGGGAGACCGAGCGGCTGTCCGGGCTGGCTGGGTCGTCTACACCAAACTTCGCAATCTTGACCGGTTAATCCCGTAGAGAGTGTCTTCTGCTGTAAGGGCAACCTCGAGGCCCGATATGCTCAAGAGTCCTAGCGAGGGGAATCCAAAGATAAATAAGGGAGAGCTAAAATACAAGAGAGACTGACCTAGCGAGGGGAATCCAAAGAGAAGACACTCTGAGGATCCCCTCGCTGGGCTGTCAACTATATACAGTCCGGCGGTATCTAAGGGTCCGTAAGATCTGCTGGGGGCGAGACTGATCGGGCTGATCGGCAGTAATCCCGAGCCTGGTCGCAGGCAGAGTGCCACCGAAGGTCGTAGAGGCGAGTAGATTGGCGGGAGCGGGAGTGGGAAAGGCGCGAAGCAGGACGTCCCCTGACACTGAGTTGAACCAGTAAATTACCACGGACATCATACTTTGCCTCCAGGAATGGCAGAAACGGCTCACGAAGCTTGCATAGATCGGATCGGGGTGACTCCTATCCGCCGCGGATCCGAGTATGGATTCTGGTCAAAAATTTCTCAAACCTGTTCATAGGATCCTTTTGAGTAATTAAAAATATGTGGGGCCGTTGCTTTCAATTTCAGGTCCATTCAACGCCTTGCTCGGGAGAAGCTGAGGACAATAATTTGGATGCTGGGCGTTGGTTCCATTCAATGCCTTGCTTGCGGGAAGCTCAGAACACTAATTTGAGTGCTGGGCATTAACATCAGTTGAAACGGTTCCTATACCATTCCGAAATTCCACAACTTTGCAGAGGCGCTCATATCATTGAGGAGCATCCAATACCTCGTTTTCCCAACTTCTAGGAAAATTAACCCAGAAGAAGTTGAAAGGGACGCACATTCTTCGGCTCCACCAAAATCAACAAATTCCACAAATTTTCGGAGGCCCTCATATCATTGAGCATCCAATCTTTCCTCTCCCCAACTTGTAGGAAATTTAACCGACAATAAATTGACCACCAGGACGCACAAATTTTTCGCTGCACGAAAAAAAAAAAACTCGGGTGAAAAGGTTTTTCCTCACCATTCCCAGGTTTCAACGAATTCCACAAATTTCTTGAGGCACTCAAATCATTAATAATTTGCTCGGCATCAGGCAATCGACAGACTGAATTTGGGGGGACCCAGATCAGTAATTGGATAAACATCACATCTGGTAACTCGGCGGAGACGGCAGATTCTCAATGTCTGATCTGCCCAATCATCTCACCATTTCGATTGTCTGACAGCTCCCTTGACGCTGATTGAATTGGTATACATCACTCCCAGAAACCCACAACCTGCTCCTCGGTTTTCACCAACTTGGCGGAGAATTCTCACTATACTATTACATTACGTAACACTGTTATACACTGGTGGCAAAAAATAATGCAACAGGGTGTTCTGAGCCCGTTTCTGGCTGAATCGTCTCGGACCAAAAAGTGGACATGAAGTTTGAGTAATTTGAAGATTTTTGAGACACTTACCAAGCTACCATATATGGCCAGTGTCAATAAAGGAATTTCTTTTAATTTTTGGCACTTTTTTTGAGACCATCGCAAATCTAAAAACTGTTTATATGTCCGAAAAGTACTCGTGAATTAGACCTCACGCATATTTTATTCGACCCAAATTGCTGGGGATTTGAGCTCGTAACGGGGCCTGCAAGTTGGTGATTTTGGGCAAAAAATGCCAAAAAAAAATGGACAAAATAGCGAAAACTCGGCACTTTGTCTCCTACATTGCGACCTGAAAACCCCAGCGATTTAGGTCGAATAAAATATGGGTATGGTCCAATTTACAAGTACTTTCACGGCATATAAAAGGTTTTTGGATTTGAGGCTGTCTCAAAAAAAGTGATCAAAATTTAATACTTAAAAAATCCCTCTCAGTCGAGTTACCATATATAGTAACTTGGTAAGTGTCCCAAAAATCTTCAAATTACTCGACCTTCATGTCCATGCTTTGGTCCGAGACGATTCAGCCAGCAACGGGCTCAGAACACCCTGTTGCATTTTTTTTTGCCACCAGTGTCAAGAAGAATCTTTCGAGGTATCCAGGCACCAGGTGCTTCCCGGCATCTCAGATCAATAAATTGGCATTCTGAACAATAAATTGGGGAAGTAAAGTGTGAGACGGCCCAATATCTGTTAGTCTCCCGCAGTCAGACTCCACAAGACTTATGACAGTCGATAAATCTATCATATGGAGTCTGATTTATTATAATTGGCACATCCGATCATGGACCTCGGTTTTTGATCCCATCCCACGCCTTAATTACTGGTTCACCTTATTTATGGTTCAGTCTGATCATTTGACGTCTCAAATTGTGAGGAGAAGCATGAATAACCATGTTGGCAAAAATTCTTGTAATATTGCGTTCAGTAGTTGGCATGCAATTCCCTTGTGACTGACTAGCACAAAAATCGTGCTTTCTCTTGCATCTTTTGGCCGTTTTTGCTCAAAAACACGCTGGACACGTTGGGAATGTCTGCCAAATGCCTCTAAATACATTTCCACTGCCAAAAACGGCGGAGGGACCTACTGAGAACTTACACACTTGTGTATCCTCGACGTCTCAGAGCAGTCCAGATGGTCCAGAGACACATCGACATTGCAGAGCTCTCGCAACTCTGCTTGCATCTCATGCAAGTACAACATTCTCCGATTGTTCTCCGAATAACTAGGGATGGGCACGAGCACTACACTCACGCAGACGAACTCGGGAATGCTGACGAACGGTAGTCCGTTGAGATAAGCTCAGTCCCCGCAACTCACTGAAGCTCGGACACAGTTGGCCATAACGGTGATCGTTCTATTGGATACAACAAACGGGCTACAAATCATAAATGGGTACATGTTAATCCAGATCCGACCGTGGTGTGAAGATGTCAAAAGTGTGGCCTTCGATCACCATTTTGCTGAAAATGCGCCGCCCAGCCAATGCAGCTGGCAAATCCTGGATAAGTTCTTCATCTGGATCGCTAGAGGTGTACAGGTCGAGCAGAGACGCGTGCGAATACCGAATATTCGGTTCCCCTGGTTATATGCAGTCATATCAGCGTAAAAAGTGTTGAAATGGGAGCCTACAGGAGGGGTGTTGAGAAGTATATGGCTCAAATAAAGAGGACGTCGATTCGCAGGAGTTTCTGGGGGGTCGGGTATGAGGCTGCTGCATGTACGTGAGCAGTTGCAGTGATGCACATCACAAACACATGTACCGGATGGAGAGGCGTGCATTAGCATGGCCTCCAGATCGTCCGAGGGAGATCCAGAAAAAATTTCCATCGTGGCCCGAACAGAAGTGGTGAGTAGTATCTCAGCCTGGAATAAGGTTAAAGTTGGAACATTCATAAAGTTTACGGACTCGGTGGAGTAGTATTAGTCGATCAAGGCCAAGGTAGCATGCACGATGAAGGCACGAGGACGAGAATTCAACGGTCGGAATGGAGGTATAGGCTGTACAGGTTTCTTTAGTGGCGAACAACATCACGAAGATCTGACTTGCGTAGACTGCCCTGATGCGAAACGCCACGTACAGAGGCAGATACACAGTGATCGTGAAAACCCTCAAAGGGACTTAGAATAATGGTACCCGAAATGAGGTAGCTTACAATTGGGTGCCCGTTCGTATCACTGAGTACAGCAACAAGAAACCGAGCGCTCTGGCTCATGATTAACATAGGATACAGATGAGTAAATTGAGATTGAGCTGCACCTCAAAGTCGTCGAGAGCAAAGGTCCCAGCAGCGGTGTATACTGGCACTCCCAATATGATAGAGCGAATGGAGAAACAGGTGTCGAAGGCGATAGAGGCGCCGCCGATGCCGCTGAAGAAGACCATAGCGACGTAGATGATGAGGCTGGCACCGACCGGGTATGTATTGCCTCACGACCGTATCCAATCACACCATTTCCTGACTTGCGCTCTTACACTAAGTACTAGTAGACAAAAAGAATGTCCGATCGGGTTTGCCGCCTGTTCTCAATGAAAACAACATATTTTGGGACAAAATCAAATGCAGGATCATTCAGACAGCCTAGGGCGAGATTTTAAGCACTTTGCTGACATCAAAATCCCTTGATGCTCCATCAGAATCGCCTAAACACGAAAAGTGCATTTTTTCAACTTGAGCGGTGATTTTTTTCAGAACATTCTGTATGGCCCAGATTGGAGCCCAATCATCTTCCAGCGCCATTTGCCATTGCATTGAGTTTGGAGCTCGGAATACCCCATGGAAATTAAATTCAACAAGTCCAGCAGATTATAGTGGCGTGGAATTTGAATGAAGAAACCGCTCGTCGCCGACCTTTGGTCGACTCCTCGAGGCCTCATGAGCATTAACAGTTATTTTTCGTTTGCACTCCACGCCGCCATTGCATAATTTTCACGGACAAAATACCTGCCCGAGTGTATCTAAACCCAGCTCCGAGTTCCATCTCAACACTGTCGGTCACCTCAAATGCATTGTAGTGCAGGACCTACTATATCCACCCCCACCTCTCCCGCACGGTCAACATATTCCTCCACTGTTTGCGCAATCATACTTCAATTTCTGTCATCTCAGACACTTGCTTTGTTTCCTTCGGCGTTCTAATGATCGTTTTGGTCTAAATATCTCGAGTCAATGTGTTCTCTTTCCAAGCCAACATCTCCACATACCCCAAAGGAGGAATTCAAAGCAAACTGCGGCGGGTTGCTCTACTCGCTCCGCTTGGAGGTCTCGTTGAGATCTTAGGGTTGGGCACGGGTACGGGTTCGGTTGCAACCCGGACCCGCACCCGGAGAACCCGAGCCCGAACCCGCGGGTCCACGGGTTGCCCACGGGTCATCGAATTGATCGGATCACGCCTGCCGAAGCCTGCCGAACGGCTTCAACACCTTCAAAACAAGAAATATGTTCATTGATTGAGGTGTTTAAATACATTGGGTCTTTAGAAAACCTTGGAAGTACCATTGGTACCTTGTAGCTATCTCCAACGGCCTTGAAATAAGTCAAATTCAATGATAAAATTCAATTCCCGTAGACTCGCGGTGTACCCGAGGGTTTCGGGTCCACAAAAGTTGGAACCCTTACCCGTGCCCCACACTATGAGATCCGCTCATTTGTGGTTACAGCTAATTGCAGAACCGAAGGTGCGAACAAGAAAATTACAGTTTCGGGCAGATTTTGAATTTCGATTCCGAATTGCCCATATCTCGCTCAACTCTGTACGGATTGAGGTAGGTAAAACCAAGCGGGATCTTCTGGTGTAATTCGCGCGCATAGTATCTCAATACCCTCCTAATAGACAGACTATAGCTCCGAGCTAAAGGAGGACCTTCAGTTAGTTGCGAACGATCGAGAGAGATGGAAGGAGGGTGTTTCCCACCTCGTTCAAATTTGTTGGTGGTAAACTCGGGGCGCGTCGGAGGGCGAGCAACCCACTCTGGCGGAGGAAAAGGCTGGTCAGTCTCGTGAGAAGAGTAAAGAAACAGAAAATGCCAAAGACTCTAGGCTGGTTCGGAACCAGCCAGCTTCGGAGGCGCGGTGGGAGGAGGAAAGACTAATAGTCTTTAGACGAAAGGGTGTCTCGACCGCACCTCAGCAGAGCCGAGGCACCGGGCGTGCGGTGAGCTGGCGGCGAGAGTACGTGGACATGGTAACGGCGATGGCGAATGGAGGCGACGGCGACGGCTCGTATGGCCAGCTTTGTGCGGATGCGGCGAACCTCGGTCAGATGACGTGCCGATGGCGGAGTTAATGAATTCGGGAATTGTGGGTGGTCGGCGGAACGATGGTGTGCGCGGGTGTGTGCTCGGAGCCCGACTTCATCATCTTCCAGAACCTTCGGACTGTGAATAATTCTTGGTGCGGCGATTCAAGTTTGGCCACGAGGGGAGGGGGAGGAGGATCTGAGGATTGCGTCCGAATTGACTTCTCCCATTTTCAAAACGCTCAAGATCCTTGCGCCGAGTGTAGTCCCAAAAAATGTCGGGTACACCGACGGTATGGAAGTTTCTCTCGCGTTCAGAATTCTCAGTTCTGCGAGAGGTATGGACCTCTTGAATATATTGAAAGACAGTATATCTCGCGGAAGGTCAGCTTGAACATGAATTAACTCCATAAGTTTAACACAAGTCCAATTTGACCTTTCGCGAGATATTCTCCCTTTCAACATATTCGACAGTTCCGTACGTTTCGACTCTGATTGGAACAATTGTTCCATCGAGGAGATCGATCTCGAGAGTATCCCTAGGGCAGCATAATCGAAACAGGGCTTGCCGCGGGAACTGATAATACGGCTATAGTGGTTATCACCCGGCTGGAAGGGGTTCGTTCTACGCTTGCCGCGGCTCGGAGGAACTTGTTCAAGGTGACAGCCATCATTCAGCCAACAATCTAAAATCAAGTCAAAACGAATTGTCAGAGCAACAAAATTGGGACACCGACAAAGTTTTTCACTCGGATTTGTCGTCAGGAGCTGCAGCAATAGAGTATCGCCACACGCCCGCGAAGTCGGGGGTCGGCGTTGTGTATGTTGGAGAATGCGAAGGGTACAGAGAGATGCAGTGAGGTTCTGTGCCAATTCTCTTCCACACCCAGGCTTATAAGGGGTAGAAATAACATACTATTAGTAGTGCACCGTTGTCGAATTCCCGCTGTTCCTTCCATCTGTAGATGTTATGATACATTTGGCGCTCATAAACACCGGGCACGCACCCATTTTTACAACTCCGCCGAGATGGAACACCAACACTGAACGAGAAACGTTGATCTTTGGTCCGTTGAAATCGAACACATTTAACGCCCTCGGCTCTCTAGGATATAGTGGTGAAGAAGGAAACCAACCGCACGACTTTCGGAGTAAGTACTCCGAGAGAGGAAACACGAAGAAAACTAACCAAAGAGTTGTCCGGCAAAATGCGGTCATCACATCGGCTTTATAAGCGTTGCTGAATTCAGCGTCCTCTCGTCAAGGCTAAACTGAGACAAGGCATTCTTTTTATAGATCGATCTCTTTCATGGAAGCAGATTGAATGTTACCTGCGCTACTTTATTCGCTTTGAAAGCCGGAGCCGGGCTTTTCATTCATGCCGGCGGCTCCAAATCGTTTGCTATGTGCGGTCCAATCACCGCAAACAGTGAAGAGACATGGTGAATGTATCGAAGGGGAATCATGTCTCGATGCTGGATGTCAGGCACCGAGGGTATTGGACAGATGTACAAAGCAATAGAGCTAGAGGCGCCGGACGCCATTCATCTCCTGCAGAGATATATAGTACCATTTCCAATCCCAAAAACACCCACTGCCGGCCAGTTCATCTATTAGTCGCCGATGGCGAGCGACTTTCTAACCCGCTATCGTGCATTGGATGTCATAGGATCGGGTTCCTTTGGAATCATCAGGAAGGTTTGCCGACGCAGCGATGGCTTGGTGAGATTTCTTTGCACAACGTCAGTGAGTCCCATTTAGCATTTTTGCCTCCAAATCAAATTTTGCATTTGACCGTCCCGCGGGCTGAGGTACTGTCCGAGCAATTTTGAACCCCGTGCTTCAAAATGTAACAGTCCAGCGCAATCAGTTGGATGCTTTTCCATTTTGAAGCCCGTGCTTCAAAATGCAACAGTCCAGCGCAATTTACTTCAATGCATTTCAGCCGGGCTCGGCAGGAATAAGCGAGCACTTGACATATTTAGCCATTGAACCCCGTGCTTCGAAATGCAACAGTCCAGAACAATCACTTCAATGCATTTCAGCCAGGCTCGGCAGGAATAAGGGAGCATTTGACATATTTAGCTTTTCTGCCGACGCACAGCCATCGAATTTTGTATTTGAACGTCCCGCGTTGAGGCGGTTATCGATTTTTCCGTGGGCCATCCCCGGCTGTCTTATAGCGGAGCACCACTGCGTGGAGCTTCCGCGAGGCCGGGACTGGCATCGCGTTGTGCTTTTGCGTGCGGCAATCGAATAAATTCTCGAGACAGAAAAAAATGACTTTTACGTGGTTCGAACGGGTGACCTTAGCAAAAGAAGAAAAGTAAATAATTGACGTGCTAACAACGAGAGTTCGAAAGTCTGTTTTATGTCCTCACCCGCGGTCGTATAAAATGCGGGGCGGGTATGAGGCTGAAAGATAAGGTTTGGGCGAAAGCCCGCAGGGCCTTCCGGCGAAGGCTGGAATGGGAAAGCCTGGGGATCTGAATGAGTGCGATACCCAGAGACCCAGACTCCCAGCCTTGCAGATAACCTAAAAAGCAATAGTACAAGCCAGTTCAACTTAGGTCAGTATATATATATATAGAACATCTAAGAATGAATAGAGAGGAGTGGGTGGGTGGGCAAAAGAAAGTCCTGGGCAATGAATGAGGGACTGAGACGGCGGGCTGCCAGTGGATCATGAGCGCGTCCGCCAAGGAACAGATCCCTTAGCGACCGCTTACGATTGGTCATAAAAGCTATTCTGGGCTGCACTCATGCCTCGTTCCACCGACGAATCTAAATTTATGTCCTCACCCGCGGTCGTATAAAATGCGGGGCGGGTATGAGGCTGAAAGATAAGGTTTGGGCGAAAGCCCGCAGGGCCTTCCGGCGAAGGCTGGAATGGGAAAGCCTGGGGATCTGAATGAGTGCGATACCCACCTAGTAGGAGAGCAACGACGCGAGAGGCGAAGACGGATCCCCCAAAAATTAGGAGTGGTCGAGTGGAACATGATGATACTTTGTCTCTGTGTGTGGTGGAGTGACGCACAAACTCCCCGGAGCCGGGAACCAAGGTCGCACGGAATGATGATGGTTGGAAACAGGGTAGCGGGGTCAGTGGGTTAGCGAGAAGGTTAGTGGGATCAGATTAGTCCAGGTTAGTGAGTTAGTGCTCAACAAGGTCCTCGACGCTTCGAGTGGTCTCGAGAAGGGTCTAGTGCGTATTACATCGGAGGAGTTACCGTGAGTCAGGGATCGTGTACGAGGCTAAATTTGAAGATGTTGAGCCGATCAAGTGACGTGGGAGACAAAGTAAACAGAGAGGCTCTGAAATGCACGCTGATAATCATGCCGAGGGGAGCATAGAACAGTGGAATGTGCAGCATGTGCGAGGAGGAAGATCTGAGATAAATGGCCAAATTGGTCCAGAGGCGGAATTGGAGAGTCGTCCGTGGAATAAATAACGCAAGCAAAAGCGCCAAGTAAAAATAATCACCACAGAGACCTAAGAAGTGAATGCTGAATGTCGAAATTTTGCGAGCAAGGCAATACGAGACCGATATTCGAAAGGGTAATTCCGATGATTCTGTGCTGCGGGAATGTGGGGGGAAAAATGCAACACTGTTCAATCAGTGGTCGGAGGGGCGGGGTTAGATGGATACCAGCAACTCGAGCCTCAAGCTAGAGTATCTCAATGGCAGCGTATACTCGCGTGGTCCAAGTGCTCGAACAACGAGTTTACCGAAGGCAAACATGTAGTACTGTACGAGTGGTTCTTCTTAAAAATCTCAGCAACATGGATCTGCGCAGAATAAAGTCAAATCATGCGCAAGACGTTTTAGAATATTTTCCGAATTTTCGCCTAGAATATGGCATACTGTAGAATTACATTCAATTCGGCAGGGGGTGTGATGCGTGACATCTTGAACATATTCGTCAATTCGTCAACGGCAGAAATCGACCGTGACAGGCAGAAAATTTCGGCGACCTCTCAAGTTGCTGCAAGATAATATAGACGGCTGAAAAATTGGATTGGAGCAATTTTTCACATTCAGTTGCCTTTCGGCCGAAGATAAGTTCAAAATTAGTTCCCATGGAATTTTTGCCCCCTGATTCCGGTCAAGTTTTAGCTCGAAACTAATGTTCTGCCCTTTACAAATGCTAAAAACTTGTTTTGCAACTGAATTTTTAACGCCCCTCTCACAGGGATATTCTTCTCGCAGTTTTGAGAGGCTTTTCAACTCCACTGTGACGCCCCGACATATTTGTCAACCGCCGCCGTGGCCCGTGACACCGACCAAAGTTCGGCGCCGTCAACCCGCTCCGCGACTCGTGACTGCCGAATTGAAGGTAATTCTACAGTATTCTGCTTTTTCTCAACACAGAAGTGGGATGGGTGTTGCGTTTTCCATCGAGTCATATTCCGCCATTATGAATGAGTCTGCGAGGAAGCGCACAGGAAATTTAACCCCCGGCGAAACCCGTCCTGGAATATCTTCCGAATTTTCGCCTAGAATTCTGTATATTTTGCTTTTCCTCCACGCAGAAGTGGAATAGGTGTTGCAGTTTTCCATCGAATCGTACTCCACCATCGTAAATGAGTCTGCGAGGACGCTCACAGAAAATTGAAGCTCATTCTGGAATATTTTCCGCATTTTCCCCTACATAGACCCAGTTGAATCGGAATGCACGATGGAATGTTGTGGGGGCCTAGAAAGTGATCTATCTGTGCGGGCTCCGAGTAAAAGCGGAGTCCTTTATCATGAACTGAAACAGACAAAGTCCGGGTAATTGACCAGTAAGCAATAAGTAAGAGAGTAAGATTAAGATCTAGTGCAATCAAAGGTCTATCTATTTCTGAATGTATTTATTCGCCGGTGTTTACAATTCAACCAGAAATTGACACGAGCTGACTAGGGCGAGTCGGGAGGGGATATCCCTGACCCCCGTGAACATTGCCATATGCTCAGATTCCGTTCAAAGACATTTTTTGCTCTTCTTCAGCGTGAACATTGGCCTGCATCAAAGCATGACCTGGGGCAATAGAGATGCATTCAAATGGCCGGCATTTTGAAAAGCGTGACCTGAGGCAATAGAGGTGCATTCACATGGCCGGCATTTTACAAAGTGTGACCTGAGGCAATAGAGATGCATTCAAATGGCCGGCATTTTAAAAAGTGTGAACTGACTCTGATGCAATAGATATGCATTCTAATGGTCGGAATTTTGAAAAGCGTGACTTGAGGCATTAGAGATGCATTCAAACGGCCGGCATTTTGAAAAGTGTGACCTGAGGCAATAGAGATGCATTCAAATGGCTGGTATTTTGAAAAGCGTGACCTGAGGCAATAGATATGCATTTAAATGGCTGGGATTTTAAAAGCGTGAGCACTCTGCTTCAACTGGAGCCGTTGATGTTAGGTGGAGCTCCGGACCCTCGCTCCGGTTTGTCTGGCCAGAGATAAACCGAGGTGAATTCTTATATAGATATTGGATCCTGAGTGCAGCCTCGAGAGTTCTCCGTGGTTGGCGGAGTTGTTTCTGTTGTTTTGGTTGGGTCTGCGCCCTGCCTTTCAGACTCCTTTATGAGCCTTTCCTAATTTCCGTTCTGACTGAGTTGTCGACGGTTAAAAAGGCATACTTGTCGATCGGGGAACCCCATGACCATCTTGAGCTATTCGATCCTCTGTCCGTACAAGTATGTCCCGGTCACCACCTGTGTAAAAGTAGTTCCGAAATAGACTCTCGCTCCTACACGCTGTCATGAAGGAGTTTAACAGCAGAGGACGTCGGTTGGAAATATCTCAAACGCTTGCAATCGTATCCTCGCCGGGTATCTCCCTACAATCATCCCCCACCATCCCGGACAAACCTAGAACTCGGACAAAAAATCTTTTCTCACTGAATACCCAACGATTTTGGCTCTATACCTTATGGACTGGAAGGAAGGAAGGAATATTACACGACACGGTCCCGAAATCCTGGGTTCAAAAACCCTGAGTGAGATCTGACCTGGCCCTTATCTACCATGCCTGAAAAGACACAGGGTTGGGTGAAATTGGTTGAATTTCGGGATTTTAAACCTCAGAATGCTTCATCTATAGTCAGAGCACCGTGATAACACAATCGCAGTACGTGTACATATCATATCGATGCTCATGCCAAAATGCAAGTGTCCAAGAGCCTTGTATAAGTCACAGCCAGCAAACCGAAAAATCATTGCCTCCTTGCCAAATCTGATCAAATTGTGGTTAGAAACTTTGTATCGGGTTTTGAACCCCGCAGAGCTGTGTAATAAAGTTGCATTTGCTTGGAAATGGTGGAAAATCTCGAGCCGTGCTGAATGACCGAGAAACAACTCTGAGTACACAGTTCTGTCTGAAATATTTCTGGGTTCCGACGGGTTTTGGGAACCGGAGGCGGGCGTGTGGTTATAAATTATAGTGGGCCTGAAAATATACAGTGGCGGCAAAAAAGAATTGCCGGCATCGTTTGGGCCCATTTCTTGGCCGAATGACTTCAAATAAAATACTAGCACGAACCTTGATGAATTTCATGAGGTTCTGCATGATTCAAGCCATCACTTATCCGCATTGTTGTGCCACAATAAAATAAATCAGTGGTTTCTGAAAAATCGAGTCTCTGGAATCTTTTTGTATGGAAAAATGGTGTATATAGCATGAAAGTACTTGAAAAAGTGACCATGTTTCCACTTTATGTCACTTGAATCGATTGGGCCATTAGCTCACAGTGTGCGGTTCAAGATGGCCATCTTGTAGGCCTCATTGTGAGCCCAATTCCCATGGGACATAGGTCAACCTATATATCACTATGCTCTACTTTTCAAGTACTTTCATCCTATGTACACCATTTTTGCATAAAAGAAGATTCCAGAGACTCGATTTTTCAGAAACCACTGATTTATTTTATTGCGGCACAACAAGTAAGCGATGGCTTAAATCGAGCAGAATCTCATGAAATTCATCAGGGTTCGTGTTAGTATTTTATTTGAAGTCATTCCACCAAGAAATGGGCCCAAACGATGCCGGCAATTCTTTTTTGCCACCACTGTAGATGCCGCACTCAGGGCAATTCCCACCCAGACAACCAATGCCCACTGTTTGCCACAATACATGACTGCTTCGTTTGTATTTAAGCCGTAGTTTTGAGTCGCATTATCCTACCAGAGGTGCCCTGATACGAAGTCAAGCATGCCCATGACGACACAATGCTTGTCTCCCACCTTAGGCTGCCAAAACCCGCCGTTTTCTATAATGCCGCGAATGGCCCTGTTGAGGCGTTTGCAGTTGGTGGAATCCCTCGGAGTGTCGAGATTGTACTTTTGTTGTATTCGCTGAAAGTAGAGAAAGTTGCATAAAATGCACAAGAAGCTTTACCAAAAACACGCACTTTCTTAATCTCCTGGCGCGATACACCCTTGCGTGAGGTCACGCTGGCTAGGCACTCCTGATCATATTGGAAGTAAATACTTGCTGTGCCTGATAAAAATGATGAGTCGCAAACCAGAACCATTTGCTTCCACGGCTTGGGCGCGGGGTTTTTGGTGGAGGCCCTTTCGTTCTTCGTGGAAGGTTTGTGTTTTGTGCTTGTGGAAGCTTTTTTGGCCTTACTTGCTGGGACAGAAGAAGGCATGACGTCGTGCTGAGTGGAAAGTGGACAAAAGGTGGAATATCAGATGATAGATTGGACCTGCCAATTCTCTCTGGTTCATCGATCTATCTGACTCTTCAAATAACCGCTCGGCGTCGTAAGGTCCCGCCCGACGACATTTAGCTCTCGCTATGACCGGAATAGGCTTAACTCCGAGCGACACAGCGACTCTCAGGGATTCTTCTGGGAAAAGTGCCATATAATCAGATCTCTCATACAGTCGTATTTCGAGACTCCATGCATTGTTATACTGCAAGTGGATTTCGCCGTCAGTTGTGGTGTCGAACCCAATAGCATGAAGCAAGTGGTGGTAGTCGTGTAGAGTAAGCTTGGGTTCCATATCGGCTTCGCCTGAGCGGGGGTATCCGGTTAGGCGAGATGGCGGATCACGAGCCTGGCAATGTATCAGCACGTAGACCAGGAACTGAAAGATCATCACTGACATTGGTAAACACCACAAGTCGCACGGGGGTTAGCATGTCAAGAACGTCAGGAGGATACCCAAGCTCCTACCCCCCTTTGTGAGTTCCATAAGCCAATAGTGCTGAGGAACCGGGGGAGTGTTGAAGTATGGATTTGTCCCTTTCACACTATCGGCAGAATAACTCAGTTGGAAGAGCACCAAAATTGTTCAGTTCACCTTAAGGCTCTTGAGAGTAGACATGTCTGTCTTTGCTGTGCACATTCCAAGAAAGCTACACACTGGCCATATTTGAGTTTTCCTGGATAGTCGACCCTGTAGACAGTCCTGCCGACATATGCATCTCCTCGAGCAGAACTGACCACTTACAGCCTGATTTGATGTATGTCTACCCTTAAAGGCCATGTCCTCACAGGCCGCCCCCAACGAAGTTCTGTACTCCCAGTGTTGCCACGACCACGCCGATCAATCCGGAGTATAACGGAATCTATCTTGCTCCTCACCGTTCGTGTCATCTGGTGAGCAGTTCGACTTAGCGGTCAGACCCGTACTCTCCTTGCGAACACCAATTCTTGACTATTTTCGGACTGTGTAAAATTATATATCAACTCTAATTGAAATTATCAATGTTAACTCCCATTCGTCTCCCTCGTTTTGAAATTAAGCCTGTCTGTCTGTCCGAAGCTTTTTAAGCTCCGCTCACGCCGTTCCACGTGCGCTTTGATCTTTCAATCCGGCCTCCCGCACGGCACACGCTTTTCTGAGTGCCATCCTCATTTTGGGCTGCTAGCGCTCAGTGCCGTGACTGGCAATTTGCCGTCACCCATCTAATAGAAGGGTTTCATGCTTAAATAAGCAAATGCAATTGTATTGCTCACCTCCAGTGTTGAGTAGATGAGTAGAACTCCGATCAAATCGGAGCTCCGTTTTGAGAAGTTCCTCCGGTGTTCGGCTCCCCGAGTCGGACCCCGACCGTGGAGACCTCGAGGGTGGAGGTCCGCAATTCGGCCACAAGTGAAAAAAAAAAAAGAACCCCAAAAAAAATTTCCGCCGTTTGCAGTACAACAGGTGCGGACCGAAATTTCTGCCTTTTTGGGCACTTTTTGATCTTTTTGCTCAGAACACTTGCCCTGCACTCAGTTCTGGTCTGTTTGCCGTGGGAGTTAGCTTATTCGATTCGCATTCAAAATACCCAAAGGATGGCATCCTCACATTTCTTATCTGGTCCTGAAAACTGCTGTTTGAGTGATGGATTGAGTTTTATCGCATGTTTTCTGATGATTTTCACTAGGACAGCTGCCCTGTGCCCAATTCTCCGCGTTTTTCTTTGGTCATAGGCGGAATCTGTTCGCCCTGAGAATGCGGAGCGGACTGCATCCTCAGATTTGGAATATCGGACCTAACACCCTTTCCTGAAAAATGAAATCGGTTGGACAAAACAACATGTGACCGTTCATTAGAAGAACAGCTCATGCGTGCCCCAATCTTGTTCACTTGTTCTGTTTATAGGCTCATTCTCTTCGCCCAATAACTGCGCAGGGGACGGTATCCTTAGATTGCCCACCCTGCCCCCACAGGACACTCATAATGCGGGACTTCGATTGTAACCGGGTTTTTATGCAGAACAGTGGTGAGGAACTTTTGGGATGCCCACAAAGCAATGTTTCTTCACAAATCACACCTTGGGCTGTTTACATAGTGCACACATGTACTGATATTGGCATCATACACCCTATTGCACATTCACCATGTGTTTTCACCTGGAAAGGGTGGAAAAAGAGAAATTATATTAAATGTGTAATTAGCAGTTCTGAGGAGGCAATCCCCTGCGAATGAAAAGCGCAAATCGAATGAGCCTAGTAATGGAGAAAATGGTAGAGATTTGAGACCGCACCAGCTGTTCTACTGACCGCCGATCGAAAGTGATGACCTACCATCAGTTTTCTATGCCAAGAAACCACATTTAGAGGTTAGAACAAAGTCCAAGGCGGCAGTCCGCTACGCATTCCCGACGCGAACAGATTCCGCCTATGACCAAAGAAAAAGGTAAAGAATTGAGTACAGGGCAGCTGTCTTAGTGAAAAATCATCAGAAAACATGCGATAAAACTCAATCCATCGCTCAAACAGTAGTTTTCAAGACCAGATGAGAAATGTGAGGATGCCATCCCTTGGGTATTTTGAATGCGAATCGAATAAGCTAACTCCCAGGGCTAACGGACCGGAACTAAGGGCAGGGCAACTGTTCTGAGCAAAAGGATCAAAAAGTGCCCAAAAAAGCAGAAATTTCGGTCCGCGCCTGTTGTACTGCAAACGGCTGTAAATGTTTCTGGCCGGATATCAATGCAACGGTCTCGTCTCGGCCCGCAATTTTTTTTGGTTCGAGCATTCTCAGGGAAGTTCAACTTAGGACTGGGAGCCCGTCGAGGCCCATATGTCCATCATTACCTCTGGTAGGTGTTCATTACCATCTCAAAAGTCGACTAATGGTAAAAAGAACTGGAACCATTTTTCATCACTTCAAAATACATGATTGCGATCCTTTACCAAATTGAACCACCGTAAAATTAAAGTTTCCAGGCTCAGCGGCCGTAAATTATCACAAGCTGGTGACCGCTGGCCAGGGAAGTGGTTTAAAAAGTTTATAGGGCTCTGAGGAACTCTATTCGCGCAACCGGGTGATTATAAAGGCAAAGAAACGGCATTTTGGACAATTATAAAGAGGGAGATGGTTGGCGAGTGGTAAGCTCAGAAATTCTCCCAGATATTTGAGTGGTCGAAAACCTGATAGATATAGTGGAAAAGATATTATAATGAAGTGAACCTTCTGTTGAGCGCAGTAGGGTTGAAAAAAGGGAGACCGAGTCTCACAAGGAGAGACGACGGTGATCGTGACGAGAGACAATGCTCAAATGACGATTGGGACGTAGGTCGATGATGTATGATGATGTTTGATGATGTCGTTTAATCGCATTGTAAGTACATCCTTTATACTAAGTACGGTATCCATGGCTTCCAGATATTTGTAATAACTACGGCGTCAACGGCGCAAGATATATCCCGGATTTGTAAGCCATATTCCTAACACCTTCAGTTTCCGCGCGTTTGTGGTTTGTTTTGCGTCAACGCCACCTGTCGATCAAAGCTTTCCCAAATGATCGCAGCTCTACTCATCTACTACAGACTCGCTCACCTCTTCTGTAAGATACCCGCGCAGCTCGTCAATAGCTTCTTTGGAACACGAATTCGACTGTCAATTCCACCCACATGAGTTGGGTGCTCGAAAACGTTAGCTGGGACATGTGCAGAGGGCATGTTCTTGTCCCACTGCAAGCGAACAGGGTGCATATTCCACCCTCGAGAGATCCAGGACAAACTTCAATGAACGGTATCGTAATCCGAACCAGAGCAGGCCATCATCACATCTCTCATTGGACTATAGGCTCACTGGCACTAGGAAGTCACTCAACAATAAAGGTCCTCTTGCGAAAGATCTGAGGGAATCTCAAATTCGCCTTTCAAAATCCTTTCCTCGGACTCCCCGATGCATTGTTTAAGATTTTCCAAGTACATCGCCGTCAATATCTCCATGCGCATACTGACGGCGGTTTCTTCCAGTATATACACGGATGCAGAGCTCTGTACGATGGGAATCTGTGAACCTGAAGGCACTACACTTTGGAGGCGCGAAAGTGCGCGAAATATTTTCGTTTCTTTATTTCATTATTTTATTTTTTCATTTTGCTCCTTCCTGTCATCACGGATCCCGAAACAAGCCGGCAAAAGAGCGTGGCTTAATATGGAGAGCTCGTTTTTTCCCTCCAATTTTACCTGGATAGCCAGCGAAATTCTAAGCAAAACTGTCTTTTCCGATTTGCGATTGGCGTCCTCCTCGTTGAGACAGAGCCTCATTACCCCTCCATTCTGTGGTGGCTGTTCCCTCGGGCAGCTAAATTGTGCTGGCAATTCCTGTCATCACAGATCCTGAAACAAGCCGGCAAAATAGCGTGACTTAATAGAGAGGTTGCGCAAAGCCGCATGCGGCTTTTGTGCATTGTGCAAAGCCACATGATAAACCGAAGGATTTATGAGTGGATCCATGTTCATTTCGATGAAATATCAAGGGTGCTCCGGCATTCAAAAAAAGGCACTAGGGCCGAATTTTTTTTCGGACCTCAGCGCTGAACTAACTAACTACGTAAGCATCCGCATAAGGAAATATCACGTGTTTTAAGTTGCCGGAGGGGTGCGCGATACGCTCGTTCTAGCTACTGAAGTACAGTATGTATGCTAATTCCCCCAGGGATCCCTTCCGATGCCCAAAACAATATGGAGAGCTCGTTTTTTTCTCCAATTTTACCTGGATAGCCAGTGAAATTCTAAGCAAAACTGTCTTTTCCGATGTCATATTCGATGCCAAATTAACTGTAGATTAAGAATCTGTCCAAAGGAATGGGCAAAAACCGGGTTATGTGCCGTGTGACCAAATGGCCGGTTACTTTTTGTAATAACGAGTAGTCCCAAATCCGCCGGGGGCCAGATTTTATTTATTTATGTGTTGTGGCCGTCTAGTTGTGATCAATTTCGATATACTTCCCATTAAGGTTGAGAACTTGATTCTGGTAAAAACACCACATGGTTTGGAACGTGCCAATGGTATACATATCATCATCAAACTTGAATAAAACCACGGACAGAGTGCTTTCAGAACTGGAATGGGAGTTCGAAGAATTTAAATGTTCGGGAGTGAAGTTCCCTACGATGCAAGCTTCCTTCCTGCACATAGTAAAGACTGAGATATACAGGTGTTCAATCAATTGGAGGCGGATGTGGCAGAGAGTCCCAATTTGGGTGATCCGAAATTTTTTAGCTCCCTCAATGTTGAGGCAAATAGAAATCCCTCTTGTCAAACGTTTTCTCTCGATGAATGAAGCACTTTTGGAAAGATGAATAAAAAATTGGATTTTTTGTTGCCGAGTAGGAGCCGTTGTCACAATTTGGTGGTGACTAAGCGGGAGCGCACCATAGTCATCTGTATTGCTTTATGTTATCGTAGACTTGAGAGTCCCATTTATGCGGGGGTGTAAAATCCACCATACCTTACCTCACAAAGAATTGGGATGGTTGTGCATATCAATTCTTCTAATGGGCCATGGACTAGATAATACATAATGGTGTGCTGTACCAACAGGTTCATTAAGCCATTATTGCTGGCGCCACGGCTGTCCTGCCTGAAATGTGGATTTTTGAGTCCAAACTTTGATTTTGGGATCACAAATAATGTCCAAAGAGGCTGGTAACTGCGGATTTTGAGTGCGAGTAGAATGAGATATGTCCCGAACGAATTCGACAACAATTGAGGGAGGCAAAACCCACGCCCGGAACTTTGGTCACGCGTGACATCACGCTGTGGCTGTGCACTAGTAACAGGGCACTAACCTGCACTGCAACGTTGCTATGCTGACATCGAACTTACTTGAAATTTTAACTATAAAGTATTCAAGTACCTAGCAGTATATCGTTTATTTTTTCATAACTGTTTTAAAGTTAAGGCGGTTACCCTTAATAATTTTTTTTTTAAAACTGAGCCGTCTAGCCACACTATTACACTGCAGTTATTACTGCACTAATCTTTATAAAAGTCATATTTTTAATTAAGAACTTTTTCTTTCTTTTCCTTGACCTCATTGTCAGCCTTACAGCCAAGCCTATAAGGCTGACTGTAAGGCAGGCACACAGATGCAATTCAATGCACGTAATCACGCAACAAGTGCCCCGGTCCACAGGAATTGTAGACAATATTTGTGTATGAGAATCATGACTCTTGGGAGAGGCCGGTTAGTAATACTAAACTCGGGCCGCGCTACCCCGAACCCTCTTTTGATACTGATACCCGCCGATTGGGAGAGGCGGCGCCGCACATTAACCCGAGGCCCATCATTGCCGTAGGATTTTATTTTTGGGGCTGTGGAGTAGGAGGGCACCGGCAGCTGGGCTCCCGAGGTCCGGGTACGGTGTTCGCGTTTTTGTGACCACGAAACAATTTGTAAACCGGGCTCGGGGCGTTGAATCTCGCCTGGCCGGACTCACATGGAATTCCGGAGAGCAACGGGCCCGAAATGCCAGCGGGGCCGAATGAGCCCCGCCGTCCGAAATGGTATATAAAGCGATGGTTCACTCCCTATTTTCGTCATTCCCCCCATGGCTGTGCCGACCGCTTCATCAGGCCTCTGGATTATCGGATTGGGTGCAACATCTCGAGCCCCCCATCCATGTATCCGGGTCTCAAGTTGGTCTGCCTCGGGATTATTGGATTGAGTTTTGCACCTCATCTATGTATCCGGGACGCAGCTCGCAGGGGGATTATTTTGGATTCAGTGCAACTTCGTGTGGCGCCGAAAACTATTATTATCTTGGATTCAGTGCAACCTTGTGCTGTGCCGAATCCTATTATTTGGACTCTGGGGGTTTATCATGGATTGAGCGCGACCTTGCGTTGCGCCTGATCCTTTCATTTGGGCTCTGGGGGATTATTATGGATTCAGCGCAACCTTGCGTTGGGCCGAATCCTATTATTTGGGCTCTGGGGGACCATTCTGGATTGAGCGCGACCTTGCGTTGCGCCGAATCCTTTTTCATTTGAGCTCTGGGGATTATTATGGATTTAGCGCGACCTTGCGTTGCGCCGAATCCTTTCATTTGGGCTCTGGGGATTATTATGGATTGAGCGCGACCTTGCGTTGCACCGAATCCTATTATTGGGCTCTGGGGGATTATTATGGATTGAGCGCGACCTTGCGTTGCGCCGAATCCTTTTGCATTTGGGCTCTGGGGGATAATTATGGATTCCGTGCAACTTTGCGTTGTGCCGAATCCTATTATTTGGGCTCTTGGGGAGTATTTGCGGGACTTTTTGTTGTGCCCGCGCATTTGGGCTCTGAGGAATTATTTTGGATCGAGCCCAGCCTTGCGTTCCGCCGGATCGTTTCGATTGAATGGATCTCCAATGCATTGAAGTGCAACCCCGTTGCGACCATGGATTTTTTTTAATCGTCCTCCACTCTTGTTGGCTTTATGCTAATCCCTAATTTACAGGGCATCACCAGAGTGAGCCCAACTTTGGTGGTTGCACCTAGTTGGGTTCTGGGCCTTGCGCCCGCTCCATCGCTCATTGGTCAATTCGCTGAACATCCCGTTTTATGCCGCCGGGGTGAGTTCAACCGATCCTTCATCTGCGCTGTCAAGGATCCTCACGATTTTCACGGCAGCCATCCCCGACGTCATCTCTCTCCACCCTGCCCTCCTCTCGTGGTTGAAATCGGGATGGGTTGAAAGCGAGAGGGATTCATAGAGTGTGATCGATGTTCCTCCTCATTTGTGAGCACAACACGTTCATCTGCCCTGTCACGGATAGATGCTTATGTAGGTTTTCACGGCAGCCATCCCCAACGGTATCTCTCTTCAGCACCCCTTCTCGTCCAGATGGTCGTAAGAGCCGTGAAAACCTTGAGCTGCTTTCCATGGCGCCGTGGTGAGTTGAACGTCGCCCCAGGAACAATTAGCTGAGCGGCCCTTTATTAGCGCCGACCAGGAGCAGCCAGCACCCCCTTTTCGTCTCGAAGGTCGTAAGTGAGAATATGAGCCCATCTCCTCTCTACCCCGGAATGCGGAGGCCCTGCACTGCTTTAAATCGTGCCATGGTAAGTTGAACGTCGCCCGAGGAACAATTAGCTGAACATTTATTTTATCAGCGCTGACCTAGGAGCCCATTTCCTCGTTGGAGTTGGACTTGGTCTTTTCACGTTAAGTAGCTACCAATAGATATACAGTCGGATTGTTCATATTGATATGGTTGCATTAAGTAATTATCACTAGATGTACAGGGACCTTCAGAACGGCGTGTAAATAACTGTGAATAACCATCGACATATAATGATACTCGGATTTTTCTAATCGGAAGCTAAATCAAAGGGATTCACGGAGTTAGTTTCCATATTTATTATGAGTGAGTGATTGTGGCTCACGTCCGTCCAAGGTTCCTAACGGTAGCAGAGGGAAAGGGGATTACCGACCGACCTTTTAAACGAAAACTTGGGAGCGATTTGGCACGATTTTTGGTTAGTTACAGCGTAGAAGGTTATTACAGCTAATAACAGTACCGAGGGCGCGGCCAAAAAATTTCCCATTTGGGACATTTTCAAAGAATTACCCACAGCACGGCCAATTTGCTTGAAAATAGGCTAGGTTTGCTAGACTAATTCATGCGGAATTAGTGATAGAAATAAACTTGTAAAAATATTGTATAGTAAATGAACTTGGATTTTGGGCTGTTTTTGGGGTTGAATGCGATCTAGCAAGCTCAGGACTTGGTAAAATGGCCTGGTTTTGAGAGACCCAATACTCGTATGGATTTTGAAAAATGTCATAGAGCCAGAATTTCATAGAGGTCATGGCTGCATTCAATTCTCACAAATATTTCCAGTTCAGACTGATTGCACATTGTGAGGATAAGTTACATAGACTGAGTTATATGAAATTCTGGCTCTATGACATCGTTCAAAATCCATACAAGTATCGTGTCTCACAAAATCAGGCCAATTGAACAAGTCCTGAGCTTGCTAGATGGCATTCAACCCCCAAAACAGCGCAAAATCCAAGTCCATCTACTATACAATATTTTTTACAAGTTCATTTCTATCACTAATTCCGCATGAAATAGCCTAGCAAACCTAGCCTATTTTCAAGCAAATTGGCCGAGCTGTGGGTAATTCTTTGAAAATGACCCAAATGGGAATTTTTTTTGGCCGCGCCCTCGGTACTGTTATTAGCTGTAATAACCTTCTACGCTGTAACTAATCAAAAATCGTGCGCTAGATGGCACTCAACGCCAAAACAGCCCAAAATCCAAGTTCATCTACTATACGATATTTTACAAGTTTATTTCTATCACTAATTCCACATGAATTAGCCTAGCAAATCTAGCCTATTTTCAAGCAAATATGTTGAGAATTGGCCGAGCTATGGGTAATTCTTTGAAAATGTCCCAAACAGGAATCTTTTTGGCCGCGCTCTCGGTACTGTTATTAGCTGTAATACCCAGAAAACCGGATATATTAAAGAAATCGTCATTGATCACCCACAACAGATGCAAGCCATTGCAATTGCATGATCCCGGGTCACACGTTTCAAAATGCAAGGCGCTGCAATTGAGGACCATGATCCCGAGTCACGCTTTTCAAAATGCCGAAAACGCAATAATGCCTCTGGGGGAAATCTGAGTTAAGTTGAAGCAAAAGTTGGGGAGTTAATCGTGAAACACCTAAGCAAGTTTTTTCTCTCGCAACTTCGAAGTTGAGGCAAGGTCGAGGCCGCGTACCACGAAAAGATGCGATGCAAGCCGAGAACCAGATTAGCCGAAGTTGAGGCAGCGAGTTGGGGCATCAAGTTGGGGCACAAGTTGGATGTCAAGTCGAGCTCTTGTGCACGACTTGACATCCAACTCCGATTTCGTGCCCCAACTTGTGCCTCAACTTGATGAAAGTTGGGGCACGAGTTGGGGCGTAAGTTGAGCCCCAAATTCTAATTCTGAAACACCCTAATGACTCGCGTAGCATTAGCAGTAAATCGCGAAAGTCACGTTTTTCGATCAAACGTAATCCACTGAGCATATGTTAATCAGTACTGAACTCAGACGTAAAGTTGAACTTACCAGACCATTGGACACAACAACTGTAATCATTTGGTCTTCAGGGCTTGAGTCGAGAATGCTCGATACTGATGGCAGTGCGCAATACCTCGGGCGGATAGCTGCCACGAAACCCTAAAATCGATTGCCCGCGCACACTCAGATCGACTGCGACTATACCCTTGGACCGACTGCCGAAATGGCCGAAATACAAGTGGGTTCATGCAGTCGTTCCAAGGGTGTTGTTTCAGTCTGTCTGAGTGGTTTATAACACTCAGACCAAGTGCTTTTGGGCACTTGATCCGACTGCGACTTCTCTCCACAGTGATATATTGGGCGGCATGGGGCCGAAATCATTCCAATCCTTTTCTCGAGTCCGACCCTCTGGGGACATAGCCAGGGCAATTCTGAACAAAACTATCTCTTTGATTTTTTCTTCTTCTGAGGCCCTCCTCAGGGGCCTGAAAGCCCCTCATTGGACATTATTGGGATGTTCATCAATATGTTGTGTCCAATAACTGATGAAATTGGAGTTGACATTCACTGCCATTCAGAGGTTCGATGGTGATGGGAGCCAACTTCGCTAGACAACCCAATCCTGATGAGTGTGGGTCGACGTTCTGGCTGCCAAAGTAAGGAGCGTCATGTTGCGGCTTCCCAACATGCATTGAAGAAGTTATTCAGCAAACATCACGTCGGAAATTGCGAGGCCTCTCCCTCTGCCTCTGGTATTCATATAGAGCCTGCGTGGCGACGCACCTCTACCGGCGCACGCACACCAGGATTGTGGCTCGCTTCAGGTGTATGTTGAAGCCCTTCAAATAGGTGGTACACTTTCTTGTTCGGAAGCCATAATTACGCAAAATTGAACATCTCCGAGATCGCCGAACAGCGGGATGTCAACAAAATTAGGTGCATAGCATGCTTTCCTGTGATTGTACTTGCAAGATATTTCACGCCTCACATGGCGGGCTAGATTTATTTCAAATAGGGAAGACTGTTGATCTGTTGTTGTAGCACTCGGAGCTTGTTGCTTTTAATTCATCTCATTATGCCAATTTGCCTTCACCAGAATATGTAGCCTCAACTTATCAGAAGAACCATGCTTCAGGCGGTTCCAACAACGAAGCAAAAGACATTTAAGCCTCAAGCGAATGAACATATATATTTATCCTATAGTGTATTTCCGGTAAGACATCGCGTACCTTCAGTTTAGTGCAAAGCCGCATGTTTTCACTAGAACAGCTGTACCGGGCTCAATTCTTGCCCGTTTCCCTTCGGAGTTAGTTCATTCGATTCGTGCCGAAAATCCGCAGTCACCACCACGCCCCAGGATGGTATTGAAGTACGAAGTGTGCAGGATTGAGGGAGAGGAGATTAGCAATCCAGCATAAGCCCGAGTTGTCTTGGGGGATATCGGGTGGTCTTCAACAAAGTCTAGCACATTCGATTTGCGATCGCCATCCAGGCGGAATTCTCTTCTGCCTCTGCTGCTGCTGCAGCATTGGCCTTCGTTTTCCCTTTTCCTTTGCCTTTCAGACCCTGACTGGACTTGCTGCCTCCTTCGGCCCAACAATACGACTTGTAATGAGACACATTGAAGAGCTCAATGTTCCTAGAGCATTTCAGCCAGTTGGGTATCCATCTACCTATTTTCTCTCTACCTATTTTCTCTCTTACATTTATTTATTCTCCTTGTAGCCTTACTTCTTACAGTCGCTCGCTGTATTGTGCCCAGACTGAGCTTTCCTTCCCACAGAACGGCGGGCAGACGTAGGCGGCACACAACAAAAAATTCTAAAGACACAGTTCACTTCGGAATCGTGCTGGTACCTTTGTGAATGGGTGTCGACTAGAGCCGTGATATTTTCTAGATTTTCACCTAAATATAGTCAATCCCGGTCCTTGCACCGGTTTTGGAAATTCCACTGCTCCTGTGCCAAAAGCGGCCGGTTTACACTCTTTCCAGGCCCATCAACTGGGGCCAATTTGCACACATCACCGGTCCTTGCACATCTGTGAAAAATGAGGCAAGTATTTGATTTCAAACTAAAACTATGCTTCTATCTTACATTCATGGTATGTATGACCTCTCATATGGCTTCACATGAATCTCGATTCACCTTAGGTGCAGTTTTGAGTGAGTTGTGAGGCAAACAATGCAAATCAATATGATTGAACTTTTTCAGTGCACAGCGCACTCACAAGCCATTTTTTGTCGACTGCGCACCAGCAAATCCCACTTAAGCCCTTCTAGTAGGGTTGCCATGTGATTCAGATGGCGGACCTAGTAGAGGACCGTTTTTGGCCATCGGCCATCTACAGGAGCGCTATTCGCAATAAACGTCGCAATACCCTCCAATAAGAGACATGAGGGGTGTATGTGGCAGTGTGCATGCCATGCACCATGTGCTCCGCCGCCCCGCCTTCCTGATCGCTGTTGGCTATGACGCAGGCGGGGTCGGGCATAAAATTTTCGTGAAAATCTTTGTATTGCCCACACTGCAATCCATTACATTTTCAAACGCGTGACTGTATAGCCCTCCGCCTCCATTAGATTTTCGAACAATTTCAACGTGTTTGAAAATGTAATGGATTGCAGTGTGGGCAATAGAGTCACGTATTTGAAAATGCAATGGCTTCCAGTGAGGGCAATAGAGTCACGCATTTGAAAATGTAGTGGATTGCAGTGCAGGCAATACATGCATTTGAAAATGTAATGCCTCCATTGCGCCAGGTCTTGCTTTTCAAAATGCCAGCCATTCGAATGAAGGTCTATTGCACCGCTTTTCAAAATGGCAGCCATTTGGATGCAGCTCTATTGTGTCAGGTCAGGCTTTTCAAAATGCCAGCCATTCGAATGAAGGTCTATTGCACCGCTTTTCAAAATGCCAGCCATTTGAATGTAGCTCTATTGTGTCAGGTCATGCTTTTCAAAATGCCCACCATTTGAATGCACCTCCATTGCGCTAGGTCATGCTTTTCAAAATGGCAGCCATTTGAATGCACCTCTATTTCGTCTGGTCATGCTTTTCAAAATGCCCGCTATTTGAATGCAGTTCTACTGCATCAGGTCATGCTTTTCAAAATGGCAGCCATTTGAATGCACCTCTATTGCACCAGGTCATGCTTTTCAAAATGGTAGCCATTTGAAATTGAATGCATCTCTATTGCATCAGGTCATGCTTTTCAAAATGGCAGCCATTTGAATGCACCTTTATTGCACCAGGCCATGCTTTTCAAAATTCCAGCCATTTGAATGCACCTCCATTGCACCAGGTCATGCTGTTCAAAATGCCAGCCATTCGAATGCAGGTCCATTGCACCACTTGTCAAAATGCCAGCCATTTGAATGCACCTCTATTGCGTCCGGTCATGCTTTTCAAAATGCCTGCCGTTTGAATGCACCTCTATTTCGCCAGGTCACACTTTTCAAAATGGAAGCCATTTGAATGTACCTCTATTGTGTCTGGTCATGCTTTTCAAAATGCCTGCCATTTGAACACACCTCTATTGTGCCAGGTCATGCTTCTCAAAATGGCAGCCATTTGAAATTGAATGCATCTCTATTGTGCCAGATCATGCTTTTCAAAATGCCCACCATTTGAATACACCTCTATTGCATCAGGTCATGCTTTTCAAAATGCCTGCCATTTGAATGCACCTCCATTGCACCAGGCCATGCTTTTCAAAATTCCAGCCATTTGAATGCACCTCCATTGTGCCAGGTCATGCTTTTCAAAATGCCAGCCATTTGAATGCAGCTCTATTGTGTCAGGTCATGCTTTTCAAAATGCCTGCCATTCGAATGCACCTCCATTGTGCTAGGTCATGCTTTTCAAAATGGCAGCCATTTAAATGCACCTCTATTCCGTCTGGTCATGCTTTTCAAAATGCCCACCATTTGAATGCACCTCCATTGTGTCTGGTCATGCTTATCAACATGCCCACCATTTGAATGCACCTCTATTGCGTCATGTCATGCTTTTCAAAATGCCAGCCCTTTGAATGCACCTATACTGTGCCAGGTCACGCTTTTCAAAATGGCAGCCATTTTAATGCACATCTATTGTGTCTGGTCATGCTTTTCAACTGCGGCACA